>JALLPF010000309.1:0-11945 GCA_036939455.1 Cyclotella distinguenda | reverse complement strand
CCAGGTACACTTTCTACGTGATGAAAATGTCACGTCCCAGTACTACGGTTAAACTGGTAGTGTAATAATTATAGAGGCGTGTTGAAGGTAATAAAGTAAGTATAAGTACTCAATAAACTTGAAGTACTTAAGTGAGCTTCGCGTCATCCTCCAACGTGTGACGTATAATAGTTCTGACAGCTGCTGTAGAGTTGTACCTTCTGGCACAACGCCGTGGCCAATTATTGATTCCTTCAAAGAGAGAGTCACCACTGTCGGCAACGAACCTTTTAGAAAAAATTCTCAGACGTCACAAATCTACACAATCCTTGGTTGGTACTTATTCCTTATTGAACGTGTCAACAGTTGTGTCCATCTGATACTCCCTCTCCAACTTATCGTGAAAATGACGCGAAGATGATCCCAAGTCCATTTTCGAAATTCTGTTTGAGTTGACACGATGAATAGATAGGAGGTAGAAAAACGAGAAGCGCGAGGTAGGATGCTGGAAAGACGCTTGGACTTGAGGCACCGACGAATCGGTTTGAATCTGTCTGCCTTCCGATAATCACGTTTTTAAATATTTGTTTTTGTTAGTATATTTTATAGTAAGTATTTAGCAAAACGAACTCCGTGGCTACCCAAACACCCGATCGAGACCGAAACTCCATTACTTGTATCGTCTCACATGACCTAATTCGGCCTATTCCCATTCGTTTTGGAACTCCAGCTGCACTACCGACACGACAACAGAAGGCGTACTCCAGGCAATCATTCAGGCCACGCACGCATCGAGCAAATCAGGAAACGGTTGGGTGAACGTCTCCACAGACAAGCTATACATATTATAGCATCAACAAGCATCTACTACTATATCCATCAGTAGTCAATAATAAATAAATAAGTTTAAGTAGTATTTAAAATGGGAGACAACGTGGACGGAATCAACTGGGACGACGCCTCGGTAAGTCGACTTTTTATTCTCACCCAATTTAATTTTCAATGCCGTAGCTCACGACAAATTCCATCAATAGGCCGCGGAAGATCTCGGACTCCTCTTTTGGGATGACGTTGCCGCACTCTCCGACGAAGGTATTGCCAATACTACTATCAACAACGATGGCGGCACCCTCGAGAATATCTATGATGGCTCCACCAACAATAACGCTGACCACAATAATAATATCAAATTCGGCAGTAACAACAATATTGATAACGTCATGCATCAATTCATGACGGAGCAATATTCGCAGGAAATTCCTTCTGATGATTGGATGCAACAAGGTCAAAATGATCAACCTCAATCTACCCAACCGAATCTCAATCCGACTTTGCAACCCCAAGCAATACAGCAGTATATCCTTCAATTGCAGGCTGCCATGCTGCAGCAACAACAGCAGCAGCAACAGGGAGTCGCCCCAACTACAAATAATAATGGTATTAATTATTGGGGGGTCGAGGGTATTAATTTTCCTTCTGTCGAAGTCGCCAACAATGCCGGATATGAGGGGGCGGAGAACCAGCCGCATCAAATAATGTATCAACAACCTTCATTCCCACATCCTCTCCGTATCAACCAATCAACGGCTGGTTCCCCGGTGATATCGACCATGTACGGAGCCGCAACTCAAGGACAATATAACCCCATTATATCCGCTCTACAAAGATTGCAAAATCAACAAGGACTGTTTCAGCAACAGCAATTCCAAACTCAACGAGCTCCTCAGCTTTCGTTCCAAGCGACACAGCAGCATCAGACCTCTCAGCAATATTCAATACCGCAACAGGCTCCTCCGCAAGCTCAGACCGTTCCTCTCAGATACAATAATGACGCATCCTTCACCCAAACACCCGCCGCTCATTCCTTGCAACCCATAACCCGCTTCGCACTCCCCCCTCCCCCTACCGGTGCATCCACCACCATAAACACTCGTACCAACGACATCATGGGGCGCATGGAATCCAATAAACCCAAACGAAAGAGACACGAAGATCCAAAACGGAACAAGGATGGCGTCATTAAAAGCTCCATCAAGAGTCTCAATCAAACTATTCGAAGTATTTCAGATTATAAATCCGGAAGAGACTCGGGAGTGAATGGCACTCTTGCCACACAGGCGCCACTGTATGGTGGATTGTCAGGTGGGGGTGCCGCCACCACAAACAATGACATCAATTATTGGGGGGTCAAGGGGGTTAATTTTCCCTCAGTCGAGGCTGTTAACACTGCCGGATGTGAGGGGGTCGAGAGCCAGCCACCTCAAATGTATCCACAATCGGCATACCCAAATCCCTCCGATATCGTCCAACCAACTGCAGGTCATCGACAGGAGAACCCCATTGGATCTGCTCTCTGCCCCGTAAACAACAACAACAACAACGTTGATTCCGTCCATTCAGACCCCTCCTCCCACCCTACGACCAACCGCAACATCGTCTCAAGCGACACCGACATGGACCTCCTCACAGGAGACTACGTTGATCTCACCGACGACCGTCTCCAATCCAACCGCGAACGAAATCGCGAACACGCCAAAAATACCCGTCTCCGCAAAAAGGCCTACGTGGAACGTCTTAAAATCACCGTGGACGAACTGTGCAAAGAGAGGGACACCATAGTCAACGAACGTGCAAATTCGGCACAACTCATGGTAGAAACCCATTCCAAACGTGTGGATGTGCTGAGGTCGTTCTTTGCCTTGAGGGCGAGTTATTCTAGGAATCAAAAGAGGGAATTGTGGAGCAGTATTTTGGATGAGAGTTGTTTTACTTGTCGATTGCCCGTGACGCCGTATCAGAGTTTTCCGTCGAGCGAGGTGCAGCTGTCGAATTGTCAGAGGACTATTTCTGGGGTGGATGCTATGATTGCGGATGTTGCTAGCAATGACGTGAGTGCCGGTTTTTAGTTCAAATCTACCGTCTTTGAAACTAATCATCTGAAATAACCGCTCATATTTTCGTTGAAATGGCCCGTGTTTTGTCCAGGTATTCCTCGAGACCCTCGTCGATAGACATCGCTATCCCGAAGACAAAATCAAGTTCCAGTATACCCTGGCAACAGAAGAGTCAGTAGTGGCAGGCAATCAAATAATGGCACGCTGGGCCATGGAAACCTTGAATGCCAAGAAATGCGGAGCTCGGACCGAATTGCATCAACAGGGGATGCTCTTTTGTAAATTCAACTCGGCACACAAGATTGTATCTCTCGAAATCATGTTCGACGTTATGGCCTTCATGCTGCAAGTGAAAATGGCCATGGGGTTCGACAACTTTAATGAAGTCGTCATACCCAATACGATGCAAACCTGCCAGAAGCAGTACGACTATCCCATGGTCATGACCTTGGCCGATCGTCCTCATACCATCGTGCAGGTGAACGAACGTTGGGAGAATCTCACGGGGTACAAGGGAGCGGATGTAGTGGGAAAGTTTTCCTGCAAGATACTGCAGGGTTCGGAGACCAGTCGAAAAGAGTTGGATCTGTTCATGAGTCCGGTGTTGTTCAAACGTCCATCGTGTGGTATGCTCACAAATTACACCAAGAGTGGAAGGAGGTATCGAAGCTATGTCACCATATATCCCCTATCGACGGATTCGAACATTTCTCATTACTTTGGACTTACCACGTTTGTGCAATGGATCGATGCTGACAAGCCCCAAGGGAACCAAGGAAAGGATTGTAGCGGTGTCAATGGAGGTAACAACACGTTGACATCTAAGCAATCAAGACACGCTCACAATGGTCTTTCGTCCACATCCAAGCACGTCAAGATCAATGAGCGATCATTCCCTTCGTACTGTAACGACACTGGTGACAATCCGGTCAAGATCGTATCGGCATCTATCCAAGACAAGCAATCCCTGAGCTCGTTCACAGGATCCGGCAGTGGTAGCGGCAGTTCGGATGGTAGGGAGGCGGAAGCGGATCAAACTCGGAGAACCCCACCTCAAGAACGGTGAGCTGGTTGTCTACCATCAACGACAGTTCCAATTCGTTTGGGAGGGCATTCGAAGTCTCGTGAGGATGGTATTCGTTTGGCCCACGAACCTCGGCTGATTTGGCTTGTTTAAGATACTGTTGTGCCCGATCAGTCATACATTAAAAATGTTTGCATCGATTCCAATCTTGTGTGCATGCCTAATGTAGTCTCGGTTATTTTAGGTGACCTTCCTCATAAAATACTTCCTGATTCCAGCGCGATGTGCAACGAGGCTGCCTCATATTCGACGTTAACTCCTGTGATGGAATCAAGTTTTGAGGTGACCACATCATCATCGTATCACCCATCAGCATTAACTGCTTTTATTTCCCACCCAACCCGCCTCCCTTCTAGTTCATCTCTTGTCATTGTGGCATTGTTTTATATTCTCTCTTACGGGGGACTATAAAGTAATATTCGTGGTTCACCATTATTACGAGGTTGAGGATGGATGACAATTGTGTTATTTGTCCATGAGGTCGAATGCGTGGGAACGTGAAAAATAAAAGATGATAATAGATGTTGTTCTATTAATCCGTTGATTTGTAAGAATTATTCAAACTACCACCTAGCAATTCGTCTCTGCATGGAATACTCTCGTGAGAAAATTAACATCGATGCCGGTTGCTCGAGCTCAGTATCAATCCGTGGAAATGAACCCACATTACTTTTTGGCCTAACTCCGTCATTGAATTGGTTTATGCAATGTAGAAACCTACCTCCTTCGTCGTTTTGGTTCATTCAATTCCTTGTGTGAATTGAAACTGGCGCCGAAGAACCCGTCGTCGTTGCACACTCCTCGGTCGATGTATGCTCCAGAATACGCTGCTGGACCCTGACAATCGACTCGGTCAACAATTCCTTATCCTCGTCTGCCCCATCTGGTACCTTCAGGGCTGACAGAGGTGGGCCACATTCGTGGAGTTGCTGGGAAAGCCATTTCCTTAAACGGTGCTCATTGAAATTATCTTCTTTGATGCTTTCTTGTGAATTAGATTGGTTGGGTTCTTCATGCTCCGTGAAACCATGTCCTGATTTACTATCATCTTTCTCGATTATCCCTTCTGAATGAGATTGGTCGGATTCTTCGCGTTGTGTTCCTGTATTTCCCGATTCGATAGGAAGGCCTTGATTTTCTGTTAACGGTTCCTTGCCAACGTCTACCCCCTCGACTATCATCGTGGCCGGCAGAGGTGGGCTACAATGCTGGGAAAGCCATATTGTCTGCAAACGATGCACATTAAACCCCCCCTTCTTATCATTGAGATTAGTATTGCTGGTTTCTTCATGCTCTATCAATCCATGCCCTGACTTCTCCTCGTTTTTGATACTCCCTACAGAATGAGGTTGGTGGGTTTCTTCGTGTTCTGTTCCTTCCCGTCTTGACTCGTGAACAACACCAATGAACGATTCTTCATCTTCATCAACCGCCTCGAATATCATTGAGGCTGAGATAGGTTGGTCACATTCGTGGCTTTGCGAAACCAATTCCCACAAGCAATGTGCTTTGTAATTATCCTCTTGTGGGTTAGATTGGATGGGGTGTTCGTACTCCGCGCATCCATGTCCTGACTTGGCTCCCTCGTTCTCAACACTCTCGTCTGAATGAGGTTGGTCCTGATCTTCGTGTTCTGTGTATTCATGTCCTGACTTTTTGGGAACACCGATTTGACTGTCAGTTAACGAAATCTTGTCCTCAGCTATCCCCTCTAGTATCATGGGGGCCGACGGAGGCTGGTCCCATTGTTCGAGTTGTTGGGAAATCCAGTTCCGCAATCGATGAGAATTAAAACTATCATCACTTTCGATGCTCTCTTGTGAGTGATATTGGATGGGTGTTTCGTGATCTGTGCATCCGTTCCTTGTCTTACCGCCCTCATTCCCTATATTCTTTTCTGAATTGTGATGGGGTTCTTCCTGTTCTGTGCATCCACGACCAGACTCACTAGGAACATTGACTTCCGCTGAAGGATTGTAATCTATTTCGATAATCGCCTCTGAATGAGATTGAATAGATTCTTCGTGTTTTGTGCATAATTCTTCGTCATCACATTTGATACTCTCTCCCGGATGAGATTGGTGGGATCCTTCCTGTTCGAGGTATCTGTGACCTGACTCACCGGGAACACTCACCTCAGCAGAAAGATTGTAATCTAGAACGATGACCTCCTCTGATTGAATTTGGATGGGTTCTTCGTGTTCTGTGAGTCCGTGTCCCGATTTTTCGTCCTCGCTCGCCATGCTCTCTTCCAAAGGAGATTGGTGGGTTACTTCTTTTTCGGCGCATACATGACCTGACTCGGTAGAAGCACCAACTTCCATGGATATCTCGTGATCGTGTTCAATATTGTTTTCTGAATGAAGTTGTTCTGCGCATCCGCATTTTGGCTTACCATCCTCCATACTTTCTTCTGCGTGGGATTGGTTGGATTGTCGGTGTTCTGCGCATCCCTCTGCTGACTCTTTAGGGATAACGACTGCCACAGTTAAATCGTGATATTCCTCGCTGGAGCATCTATCTTCATCATGATAACTTTCAAAACTATCCTCACTCGACCATTCATTGGATGATCCTGCATCCCCGTCGTCGTGTCCTTCCGTTTCCGTCGCTGTAGTATCACGTAAGCAACATGTACCTGCTTCGATAGATTGGGTGATTCGCTCATGATCCACCTCCATATCCACAACAGTTCGGTGCCAACCACAGAAACCAACATATTGCTCACTCTGGAGAGACTTGACACTGAACGATGGCGTGGATAAACTGCGGATGGAGTCTTCACTCAACGATGATGCTGGTAAGCTGGGGATGGAATCGTCACCCAACGATGAAGTGAATGAACTGGGAACGGATTCCGTACTCCCGTTAGAGTTGGTCATTTCAGGAGGCTCGTATCCATCTCTACTCGAATGTGCGTGATTGTCGAATTTGATTCCTTTCTCGTTATCGTAGAAAGCTTCAGTCAAGTCGTCGGGCAAATTGTTCGTACTGCAGCAGCACCAATGAATCCAATGGATCAGACTTTGAATCAGAACACACACCATCATTGCAACAGTTGTGACTGCAACAGCAGCGAGGGTAATGAATATAATCTCCTCAGTATCAAAGGGAATAGGGGATGACTGATAACCACCCCGACCATATATCGTTTTATTCACATTTATACGAAGAATCGACCCTTGATCGGATGCCAAGCTCAAATCCTCTTCACTCGCCCGTTCAAGACTTGTTTTAGTTTCAAACTTGTAGCATTGATTTACGTTGGTGTAACCAGCTTTATCGTAACAATTGTATCTCTCCTGTTCGTTCCCCTCGCCGTCTTGTTCTCCTCCCAATGAACGATGATCGTGATTGTCGCGTTTATCTTTGTCTCTGTCTCTGTTATAAGAGAGATTGTACGCTCGACAGGGTTGACACACTTTGAACACGCTCATTTTTTCATTCCACGTATTAATTGCATTATTGTAGGTCTCGGCAACCTCGTATCCTTTCTGAACGTATCCATAATAGGAATAGAGACGTAGAATGTATGCTGTCAGGTCCATTTCCGACAACGTGGTGCATGTTTCGTCGGAATAAATTTCCAGTGTCATGTTTCCTTCTGGCATCGGGTGGACGGCGCTGTACACTGACGATAAAGAAGACTGAATTGTATTCCGAGCATTATAAGAACATGATACTCGTATTGTCGCCGTTAACTTACCATGATTTCCGTAATAATCCTTCATGTACATCTGCTTACAATTGGTAGGCCACTTTTCCATCCAAGTCTCCATAGTTTCGTACACTTTCAGGTTGTGTAGACAATGGAAACATGTCAGCTAAAGGCCAATATAGGGACTGCATTCTCGAGCAAAGTAAAGACTCACCATCCTCATCCTCCTCCCCCTGCCAAATACAATACCCCTCATGCTTAAATAACTGCTCCGTAAAATCATACATTCCTGCCGTCTCCTTGAACACCCCAACCAGTTTAAACTTTGTCCCAGTCTCGTGACAATCCAACCTGACGCACCGGTGCTTGTTCCCTGATGCCAAACATGTAGAATCGTCCCATTCTCCTGTTGTCATATCGTAAAATTGATATTCTTCAATTGTGTTTCCAGAGTAGCGAGGATCCACGTAGGCTGCCCACAGTAATTTTCTTTGGCATTGCTGGTCATTGTCTTCAGGAAGTCGCCTGTTATACATGTTATTGTAGTAGGAGATAACGTTGATGTTGCAATCGATGTAGAGACCGAGATATCTCCATGCGAGGCTGTATGGGTCGTAGGAGTTGCCATTATCGTCCACCAGGTAGTTTACATAATCTTTGTGGTCGTCGTGAAGCGATCGATGATGGGTGATATTCTCATTTAATTCGTCGAGTTGTTTGTGCAACCGGAGCTCGGGTAGCTCGGCAATGTCGTCGGGTTGGAACATTGGTGTTTTAATGAACTTATTATGATGTAGAACAGTATAATGTTTGTATTATGTATTAGGAATTAGGAGTATGACTGGTGTTGTTGTCCGACAGTATCGCTCCCTGGCACCTATCCATGATCCCAAGACGAATGGGTATTCTACTTCCCAAAGATACCAAAACAATTTGAATTGATGATAGATCATATTACAGGTATTAGAATTTTATTATATTCTTTCTTCTATATTATCGGTAATATTACCTATACTGGAATAATCAAATCGAGATATCTTGGACACAACAACATCACCTTCCCTAACGCGCACGTTCTTGTAGGCATCTCCAACTTCTAACGTTCAACGCACTTGGCTTTCCGTCCTTCTGAGACTACGCAAATTTTGTGAGCAGCCGAAGTTGATAGGGAGAATTTTGCCAGCTGGGTTCATGATTCCGTGAAATCGAGGTTGAATTGAATTCCAACCCTTTTTTGTTCAGAAGGAATTTTAAAAGACTAAAATGAGATTCAATGATGGTCATTGATGTACCGTCCTCTGGTAGCCGACAATACTCGATGCTACTCCCAACGACACGAATCTATCACACCAATTCAGATCATCGTGATCGTAGCTTCGTGTTGTCGGTAAACCCATCGATCCACGATAAATGTGTCGTGGAGTTCCACTTGAAGCAGTCACAAGTCACAATTATTGCGCTCGAAACAATTACGCAGCTCGAACGTTCTCTCCTAATGTAATGGTGATTGACTTTCCGAATAACGCCTGTCCTTTGGTGGTGCTTCTTTACTGAGAATATAAAGTATTAATAATTTCTACTTAAGGTAGTACTTATAGTAACATGTGACAAGAGTCAACAAAATTGCCTCGATTATCGACATTTAAACTGTGTTACTTCTACGGCACACAGTGTAACAACACAGAAATAGAACACCCGCTGGTATCCATCACAGTAACAGCCGGCTATGTAGACTATTGCTACCTTCCATAGCAGACATCCAATCGTCCCACGATTGTGTGTACAACAATTCCAAAAAGCTGACACACAATGGTATACTCCTGTTACGATTCGGTTTTAACAAGTTCGGTTCGTGAAAGTCCGGTGGATCGGACGTTAGCCTTGGTGGTGTTAAATTACCTCTGGCGAGAGGTTCCCAATCGACGTGTTCTCCTGATCGATTCTTCGGCTGGAAGTTTGGCTAGGCAGAAGAACAAGAGTTAGGATGATGATCCACATCGAGTTCTCCTAGTTTGGTTGAAACTGATTATTATCAACTCACCGTTGTTCTGCCCATCCGCCTTCTCGTCCTTAACTGTCCTCCAGTAATCTCCTTTGCCACCCTTGCCACCTTCGGCTTTGCCATAGTAGTAGTCACCTTCGGCCTTTCCGTAGTAGTAGTCACCCTCTCCCTTGCCACCTTTTCCGTAGTAGTAGTCACCCTCTCCCTTGCCACCTTTTCCGTAGTAGTATCCGTCTTCTCCCTTGCCGCCTTTTCCGTAGTAGTAGTAGCAGTCATCTCCTTCGTCGCAGTCATTTCCATCGCCCCACCAGTGTGAGACTTCTTCCTTGTCACCTCCCCAGGAGTGCGACATTTCCTCCTTGTCACCTCCCCAGGAGTGTGATTCTTCTTTGGCACCAGCATCATAGTGATCATCAGCATCTCCTGTTTCTCCCATACCAGAGTCTCCAGCAACCACTTCTTCTTCTTGGTGGTGTTCTTCCTTATATCCTCCCCACCAGTGGGAGTCTTCCTTTTCTTCTTCGTGGTGTTCATCCTTGTCACCTCCCCACCATCCTTTGTCCTCGTGATCGCAGTCATCTCCATCGTGGCAGTCACTTCCCCACCAATGCGGTTCTACCTTGGCAACCTTGGTGTAGACCCAGACAACATCGCAGTCGTCATCTTCACAGTCATCCCCCCACGAGCTGGAGTCCTCTTTCTCTTCTTCGTGGTGTTCGTCCATGCCCCACCATCCCTTGTCTTCTTCTTCTTTGCAGCCATCCTCATGGCAGTCATCCACCCCTTCAGCCTTTCCGTAGTAGTAGTCACCTTCGGCCTTTCCGTAGTAGTAGTCGCCCTCCCCCTTGCCAGCCTTGCCATAATAGTATTCGTCTTCTCCCTTGCCCGCCTTGCCATAATAGTATTCGTCTTCCCCCTTGCCAGCCTTGCCCTCAAAGCAGTCATCTTCGGGGCAGTCGTTTCCATCACCCCACCAGTTGTCTTGGTGGTCGTCGGAGGCACCCCAGGAGGGGCCGTAGACGGGCTTGGCACTGGGTACGGGGGTACCGTAGACGGGTTTGGCACTGGGTACGGGAGTTGGTTGAGGACCGTAAACGGGAGGCTTGGACTGAGGAGGGGTAGACTGAGGAGGAGGTGACGTAGTAATGCCAGTGGGAGGGTTGCTGAATACATAAGTGGGCTCGGTGGAATTCACATTTCCTGTGGTGGGAGGGATAGTCTCAATAATTCCTGGAGTGGGAGGGAGGGTCTCATTTCCTTGAGGAGTAGTAGTAAAGGGTGTCGAAATAGATGTGGGGACCGGCGTGGGACGAAGGACTCCAGGGGTGGGAGCTAGGGTCTTGTTGGTGCCAGCGTTGGTGGCAGGGATCAATAGAAGGACAGCAGAGGCGAATTTCATGATTGAAGTTTGATTTGGGTGTGAGTGTGGTGAGAGACTTGATGTTGGTCGACGAGTTGATGGAGAAGATGAATTATGAGACTACGAAAACATCATGATGTTGTTGTTGTTGCAGCGCTATCGTGAAAGTTTTTGCACATCATCATCATCGATAATACGGTCGACTTGAAATTCAAATTTACATCCGTTGATACTGCGCACCTCATCGCCGGAATCGGATGATCGTGCGGACGAAACACTTGATGTGTAGCATGAGTCATTGTTTGTGGTTGGCAAGTGGACCGACACCTATTCCACAATTTTGTCAGTGTGTACCATATCAAATCTACGTGCATACCTGTGCCGCCAATAGGACATACTGACCCGAATGGCAAAATTGGCAGAAGAATCTGGAACACACTTTTGAATTCTTGAAGAAACGAGAAAAGTCATCACAAATTTGGCGTTATTCGAGAAGGACGACGCCAACGATGGTGGGAGTTTGTTGTTTCGATGGATGTTGAAGAACAAAGGAGAAGAGGGGTTATGAGATTGAGGTGCGACATCGATCGTAACTACTTATATCTACTTACCTTCCCGAACGTAGGTAGGTAGACCCATTATGGTGACAGTAGGTAGTTACGTATGGTAAGTTTCAAAGTACTCCCTCCGTCCGGACGAAAAAGTAGTATACTTATTAGTAAAAGCTTTATGTTAAGACTGGCTTTATCGATAGGGGGTACGATAGGGTACAGGAGGTGTCACATAACATGACCCTAATGTTGCGACTAATATTAATTACTACGATGGTTTCCTTCCTGTCTTGCAACTGACATAACTATCACACCTGTAGTGGGCTTGCCTCTGGGTGCACAATCACTTCAACATTCATCCTGAAAATAGCAGTGTAGACTTCATCCGGCCTGGACTCGCCGGAAGTCTAAGTAGAT
>JALLPF010000308.1:0-11950 GCA_036939455.1 Cyclotella distinguenda | reverse complement strand
TACTTATCGAGGCAACACAAGTGCGCAAAGTAGTACTGTCTCGTTTGCCTCCTACACCACTGAAAATAGACCTTCTGCAGTTCTAACGTGGGAGACTGTTAGCGCTCTGCCGTACAGAACTCGCTCTGTTGATGTCATGCATGAAGGCATCCATGATGTGGATATGATCGATCACTGGTGTGACGGATGCGATGCTTCTTTTCGGGGTTACTGGAAGTCCAAATATGAGAAGGCTGGTGAAGGGATCATGACAGACACAACGTTTACTCGTGACGATAATGATTCTAGTTGTGCTAATGAAGACGATGACCCAATGGATGCGACAGTGGTGAAAGACCATCATCACGAGTCCATCTTTATTATATGCTACCACCTCCCAGTTATTCTCACACGTGATGCGGACAATTCTACATGGAGTGCATGCTGGTCTGAATCACTGATTGCCAAATCGGAGCTGCAAAGTGTGTCCTCTACGAGGAAGACGATTTGGATCGGCACTGTATCTAATATTCCTCAAGATTTTCTTGTCGACGAAACTGAGCGAGAAAAGATCCGTGCAGTGTTAAAAGCAATGGATTGCATTCCAATTTTCTTTGTGGAAGAAAATTCCGAGTCGGTTTTGGACTTTATGTACTTAGGATTTTGCAAACAAGTCTTATGGCCAAGTTTTCACAATGTCGACCTCCTTGATTTGGCGACGAATGGATGGGGTCAAAGGCAAAGGAAGACAAGAGCGGATCCTGTGCAGGCTTGTGCTCTGGCAGCTGCTGAAGCGAAGGAGAGGAAACGGTCGGGGAGTGTAGGAGGCACGAATTCTACTTCTGACGAAGCTACTTCAGGTCGAAAGTTTCGAAGTGATTGGGACCAGGTACGCTGCCTTTTGATTTAGTTAATGTGTCATCTTGATTCTTCATTCACAATCTCTGCTTCTCTTACATAGGGCCGTCTGGACAAATGGTTTGAATCGTATCAATACGTTAATCGAAAGTTTAGTGAAGTTGTAGCAAGCCTGGTCTCTGGAGGAGACATTGTATGGGTACATGATTACCACTTAGCACTCCTTCCCCGAATGCTTCGGGAAGCCCGCAATGAATCTGATGTGGATTCAGAACGCAGAAAAGTGCCATCCTTACTCATTGAAAAGGAGGATATTAAGCCAATCCGTATGGTATTTTTCATCCATGTTCCTTTCCCAACAAGTCAAGTATTCAGGGAGTTGGAACATGGAGAGGCATTGCTAGAGGGTATGCTTCATGCCGATGTCGTTGGGTTTCATGCTTATGATCATGCCCGCCATTTCCTCAACGCTGCAAAACGAATTTTGGGTTTAAGTTATGAAAGCTTGGTAGGTGGACTTATCGGCGTGAGATATCGTAGTACAAAAGTTGTGGTCACTGTCAGCAATGTCAGTGTTGAGACTGATATCATTGATGCACTGCTCGAGTTCCCAAGTGTGCAAGATGATGCTGCATCATTACAGCGAAAACACAGTGGGCGAATAATCATATGTGGAGTTGATGTTGCTCAACGTCTGTCTGGTGTGAGTTTGAAGTTGCTAGCATTCGAGCGACTCCTTACTGACTATCCTGTTTGGCAATCGAAAGTAGTACTACTCCAGCGTTGTTTGATCCCTGGAAACCGAAGGGTTGACGAGGCAGATTCTCTTCGTGAAATTCGTTGCTTGGTGCAGCGGGTGAGCTGTCACAAAATAATCATTCATCGTTGGTTTTTCTATGTACCTTCTAAACCTTCTTTCTCCTTACTGCTTACTTCTTAACTGGATTTCGGTACCTAGATTGAGGTTAAATTTGGATCAGATGGTAAGTCATTATCTTTCTTGAGTGAGGAGCTGAATGTATAAACACCATCTGATGTCAATTGGAATCATGCATCATCAGTGATAGACTACGAAGAACAAGTCGGCAGCGTCCTTCCGATAGACCAGCGGCTAGCCATTTGGACGTCTTCACAAGTGCTAATGCACATGCCTATTCGTGAGGGACTGAACTTATGTCCTCTCGAATTTGTATATGCACGGAAAGAACCAGCCAGTCCCGGTGTTGTGATAGCTTCCGAATTTTCGGCAGTGAGTTCTATTCTAAATGGGGCTTTGCGGGTAAATCCATGGGATGTTCAAATGAGTGTTACGTCTCTTGATTGCGCACTCTCCATGTTTCCGAATGAACGTGATGCGAGGAGAGGGCGTGACATTGACTTCGTTTCAACATGTCCCTCAGGACTGTGGACTAAAAATGTGTTACGAGACTTGAATGACGCAACACACGAAGATTCTACGAAAATGGAGGCAGTTACTGCAAAATCACCAGATTCTATTCTCGCTCACGAACTCGAGTTGTCGCTCGTAAGACTTGATCTAAAAGCTCTTGAATCCGCATATTCCACTGCGAAGAACAGAGTCATCATAATTGATTTTAACGGGACGTTGGTTGTCAAAGAGCCGCCGGCAAAGTACCTCAAACGAGAAATTCTAGGGACATCTGGATTCAAACCTTCACAATTCGCGACACAAGCTTTAAAGAGGCTATGCAAAGATCCTCGCAATACTGTTTGTGTTGTTAGTGGCGATTCTCAGCAAAATCTTGAAATAGCTGTCGGTGATATTGAACGACTTGGCTTGGCTGCGAGTAATGGAGCTTGTTTTGCAGATCATGGTGGACAAGAACGCACGTGGCAGTATCTTGACTTCGATGTTGACTGGAATGCTGTTAAAAAAGTGAGATTAAAATGCTGTTTCTTGATTATAACAACTTCTCGTTTAATCTGACATATTGTCTGTGCAAGTCTGCCATGCCGATCATTTCGAAGTACACAGCTAGAACAAATGGATCATTTGTTAAGCTCACCCATTCAAGCATTGGGTGGTCATACTACTCCTGCGATCCAGAGTGGGGCTCCCTCCAAGCCTCTTACTTGGTCCCAGAATTGACCGATGCACTTGCGGCATTCGACGTGCGTTTCGTTGCGTTGAAAGGCATAGTGGAGGTTGTCCCTCGCAAACTAAACAAGGGACATATTGTTAAGAAAATTTTGAATGACGCCCAGGAGCGAAATACAGAGTTCCCTGTAGATTTCATATTGTGCATGGGTGACGACATTGCGGACGAAAAGATGTTCACGGTGAGGCAAGAATGTTATTTTTACGCTCGGGTCTACCCTTACTTGCAGGTCTTCGGACATTCTCAATCCTTTCTTGATATAGTCTGTTTCATCGTTCTCTGGCGAAAATGACAATTCGTTCGCATTCAATGTGGCGGTCGGAAAGAAGCCCTCTAATGCATCCTTTTATGTTGATAATGCGTCCTCTGTCACTGATGTTCTCATCGCTCTAAACGGAGACCAAGCCTTGTTCATGAGGAAAGCGTCTGATGATTCCACTGCATCAGAAGAATTATTTTCCTAGCTTTTTTCTCGCTATTGGGGTCGAACCCGCAAATATTAAAACTGCATTGAATATTTGCGGATTTGAGAACAGGAAACCTTGAGAAAGAATGTGCAATCCGTAGTATAGTGCTTAGTTCGCTAATAAAAAATAATCATGACACATTATCTTTATCCGCATTCTCTTGCAAACTCTTTTCTATTTCCTCAAGATCTAGTGGAGGTGGAGAGTCAGATCGCAGTCCTAATAAATCGGATTCTTCGTCATAACCCATTTCGTCAGTGAAATCTCCAGAAATGCCGATATCGTTGTCATCATTGACGGAATCGGCGTTACTTTTCGGGAACTCTTTTTCAACAAAGGAGGGATCGGAATGGGCATTTGTTGCGATGTAGTGGGTCGATAAATTTATCGGATTTGAAGGAGGCTCAAGAATATTAAAGAGCGAAGCATCTTGTCTGGTATACTTGTCGTGTCTAATAGCATTTTGAGAAATATCACTGTTGCAATGTTCCTTATTCTTTTCATTTCTGGCTTTCATAGTTTTGATATTATGGGAGCGGTGACGTTCAAAGAACTTGTTTGCCTCCTGATTCAACCCTTCCCCCCGATCTTCTACATCAAAGAGTCTCTCGTCATGGCACTCATCCTCCAATTCAAATCCTTCGCCATACTCAAGCGCTGCAGCAGTAGGTCCGTCGACTTCGTTCCAAGTTACCAGTTGTATCTGATCTTCTACGTCAAAGTCAATTGCGCCTTCACTTATTTCATCCCAGTTGCCAACACTTCTCCCTGCATCATCGTCCCAAACGCCAGCTGGCAAATATACATCTGGTCGCATATTATCTCTGGCAATAAACCACCTCCCCAAACTTCTAGTATCCAATGGAGGAGGCGAATGCAGATCGAAATACGTCCGTTTGTTCTGCAGCTGAAATCTTCTCATGCGTGCTTCAACCACACGATCATCCATGACAATGCCGCAGCGGACACATATATACCAGCATGCTCTGTAAAGAAAAACTAGACATAGGCAGAAAAAAAACGCGAAGGAAAAGCCTCGAAGAATGTCATCAAATATTGTATCATTCTCCGCGGAGACTGAGTCTGACCTGTCGTAGCTTGTATTATTGAATGATTTTTCACGGTGTGTACTTAAGTTCGAGTTGGGTGGTACCTCGGGTTCATTTTTTTTGTCTATCATAATATGATTATATTCTGAAACATTGGGTATTACTGCAGAAGGATCCCATTGCCTTGGCGGCTCGCTGACTGAGCTGTCCGTCGTAATCACCTGAACCTCAGGACTTTCATCGTTGTTTTCTGAGACGTCGTCGTGTAGATGGATGGGTAATCCATTGCTATCAAAATATATTTCATCATCTTCAATTTGGTGTCTGTCATCGCCGATGTTACGCCTTCTGTTCTTCCATTTTTCATGCCTCGGAGACCCTAAACAACGGCGCAGAATATAAAATGACAGACCTCTCGGCGGCAATTCTTTGCGAGTGATCGTGTTCGCAGGATGACTAAAATTACAGGATGAAGATAATGAAGACTCGGTGAAGAGTACCTGATGTATCCAGTTACAATTCCGCTTGAGAGGGTGATTACCTTCCAAGGATGGATTAATAATTGTCGAAGCACAATTATTTGTCAAGACGAATACGATAACCCAAGGAAGCAACACAGATGAGATCCGAATTTTGGGGTGGTGTAATTGGCCACGAGAGAGCCTCGATGATGTGGGTTTCTCGTCATCTTCTGTCGGTGACTTGGGGGATTGCGTCCGGTGGAGTTGACGCATGAGCAATTATTTTTTCGAAGGGGTCAGCAATTCCAGCATTCCGCATCTTTTGCATGAGAAAAAATCGACTTTGTGAAAAGAAGGGGGAGTATCAGTTAATAGACCATTGTGCACCTCGAAAAAAAATGAAAAATTGAAAATTGCTCCCACAAGAGAGACCCACATCCATCCGTTGAAGATGAAAAACAAAGATTTGAAATCAAAATTTGCTTCCGCTCATGTCGATCTCCATCAACCGTGCAAGTACCTACTAGTGGGTAGAAATAATGGAGTTATTAGTGCGATGTTGTGAGTTTCACGCCTGATTTCGATTACACTACTACTCCTTCTTCCCTTTCTCAGGTCTTGCAACATCAATACACGCTTCACCGAGATTGTCAGTAAGCTGCAAGACTCAGAGTTTAACAATTCAACGTACAACGAATACGAAACAATTAGGATCAATTCACACGAAGACAAAGTTGGCTATATTCAACAGATCAAACAAGAAGTCGACCATATTAAGTTCGAATTCACCAACGAAGGTTGAAACCATTTCCCAGACGTCCAAGTGCAACATGATTGCTTCGCTCAACAGAATCCGGATCGATGGGCACAACCAGGGTAAAATATACCGTGCTGTTTTGGGCACATCGCTGCTTTTATTTCTGATGGAAAATGTGAGTGCAGTTCAACGTATTCGGTTTAATATCTACCCGCACCGCCATTATTTCTCGCTTAACTATGTCTTTCATAGTGGAATTTTTTTGTTGTTGCAGATGACACATCACAACCCGGAAACACGCTCGAATCATTCATACTTCCGCATCAAATAAAGGGCGAAGAAAAATCAAAATTTGATCAAAAAGAGAGAGAGATGCAAACTATTGGAACGAGCAATCGGTTTTTGAAGTTGAGGGGTACACACAAAATTGACAGAACGGGTGGTGATGCCAAGAAACCTACAGTCAAGAATGGGTTTGGAGGCAGCAGTATAATCAAAAATCTTCAAGGTGGATCGGACAGACAAGGACGATCGAACAATAGAAACAACAATCACAATCGTTCGATCAACAAGCGAAAGAAAATGAATAGGAGACAGAAGAGGAACAAACTACACAGTGTACAGTCGCAAGTATATTATCCTAATTTCGACATGACCATGTGCTCCAGCAATTATGATTGTTGTATGATACATTTCCCTGGGGTACTTGCTGATTGCCTGACGAGTTCGTCATTTGGAAATGCAAACTGGGGTGCTAGCGTAAGAGGCCCTGTCATCATTGCGGGTAACACCGAAAACGATTGGTGGGGAAGCGCCGGATCCGCCTGGTGGGGTAGCACTGAAAATGCCTGGTCAGGCAGTGATAGCAAGTCAGGCAAGTCGGAGAGCGTCGGAAGTGCCTGGTCAGGCAGTGATAGCAAATCAGGCAAGTCGGAGAGCGCCGAAAGTGCTTGGTCTGTCGGCGATAGCAAGTCAGACAAAGGAGAGGGCAAATCTGCCAAATCCGAACCAGTTCTCTGGTCTGGTTCCACATGGAGTGCATCGTATCATCCCAAGATATATCCAGCAACATTGCATCCTACGCCGTTCATTCGCACTTATTATCCGACAACATACATTCCGACTTACTATCCAACACCTCTACAAACAGATCCTGATAATGATACAAGCATCCCGACTTCCATCCCAACCTCGTCGAATATTTCCACAGCCATTCCTACCTCGTCGAATATTACCACAGATATTCCAACCCCTTTGGACACGGCATCCGAAATTCCGACTTCCTTGAACTCGACGTATCTGCCAACGTATGAACCCACTGGGAGACTTACAACACTGGATCCATCGCAAGAACCTACCACGAGTAAGTTTACGTGTATTGTCAGCTTGCAAGACATTACAGTCATGATCATAAATTACCGTCCTTCGATGGCTTCAGGCCCGACTATAAGTCCTACCTTGTCACCGACAATAGAAAGTGCGTTGCGCTTCGATTTATGAAGAGACATTTCGACAACGATTAGTTGGCACTTACGATCAATTTTCCTTTTCTCAAAAATTTAGGCACCACTGATACACCCACCATTAGTCCTACCATTAGTCCTTCAATTAGTCCTACCATTAGTCCTTCAATTAGTCCTACCATCAGTCCTACCTTGAGTCCCTCATCAGAAGGTTAGAGTTATCCCACTTCTTATGTTTTCTTAACATACTTGTTGTCACTCATCTTCATACTGAATCGCTGTTCTTATAGAAGCCACAACTTTATCCCCTACCGTGAGCCCTAGCTTCAGTCCCACGATTGCTCCCACATCAAGAGGTGCGAGCTTTTCTTTGTTGTTTCTCATCACAACTTTGTCTAGTGTTAACATACGGAATCGCAATCGCTGTCTGTTGTCCCATTAGGCGTTAGTGACACCCCTACGCTCAGTCCCACCTCCGCACCTGAAGCAGAACGTGAGAAGCACGCCACTCCTCGTAACACATTTTCTTGGACGATACAGGATTAACACTGTTGCCTTCGTCTTGCATTTTTAGTCTCTAGTGAAGCCCCTACCATCAGTCCCACGACCACACGAGGTGAGAACCTGGTAAACTACATCCCATATTTCTTCGTAAATTCTCTTCCATGGACCGAATTTTAATTGCGAAACTTTTAGGCGATGTTTCGACAGTGCCTACGTTCAGTCCTACGTCGACACCGACATCGGGAGGTGTGTACCTAGCAAACGCATAGTTGTTTATAAACATGTTGTGCTCAACTTCCATGGATTTGATTTTCTGCGATGCTTTAGTTAATGATGCACTTCCTACCTTCAGCCCCACGGCGACACCAACAGAAGGAGGTATGAGGTTTTTTAGTTCATGTTGTATTTCACATAGTTCAAAAACGTCGGAATGATGTACGCTAACAATCTCAATCGTATTTAGGTCTCACCTCCACAATCCGTAAGTGATAATTTTTTAGCATCTCATCAAAATATCACTCGACGTCTCCTCAATTGTGGATTTATCGATGTTTACGTTACAGGGCCCACGCCTAGTGAGACAATTGTCATACCAGAGCCAACTCCATGTGAGTCATGTTACCTTGTTCTCCAGGTTGACTGGTGAGATGACGTACTCACATGACTTCCGGTTCTTCTTTCAGCACCTACACCTCTTGAGACAGTTGTCGTACCAGCGCCAACTCCATGTAAGTCATGTTGCCTCGTTCTCCAATCTGACCGATGAGATGGCCTCACGCGACGATTGATTTTTTCAGCGCCAACATATTTAACTACCCAAGTCGTGCCAGTGCCGACCCCTTGTGAGTCATGTTGCCTCGTTCTCCAGTTTGACCGATGAGATGACGTCCTCACGCGACGATGATTTTGCAGCGCCAACATATTTATCTACCGAAGTCGTGCCAGTTCCGACCCCTTGTGAGACATCATTGGATGCTTATAAAATCAGTTTAACTTTTCATGTTATGCTTACTCGTCATTGAACTGTTTCCAGCACCGACATATCTATCAACTGTCGTGGTGCCGGAGCCATTACCGACCATACGTGAGACCCATGTTATGCCAGAAATAAGTATTGATGTGATGTCCTCACGCTCAGTTTCTGTTTATTACGAAACTACCTACCTTGGCACCGACATTAGGACCGACAATAGGAGGGACAATTATTGTGACGGTAGTA
This sequence comes from Cyclotella distinguenda, assembly GCA_036939455.1. Taxonomy (NCBI): domain Eukaryota; phylum Bacillariophyta; class Thalassiosirophyceae; order Thalassiosirales; family Thalassiosiraceae; genus Cyclotella; species Cyclotella distinguenda. Next base: position 3,073 of record JALLPF010000308.1, on the reverse strand, counting down.
TCATCCCCTGGTAAGACGACAAACGTCATATTTTTCTCAGTCATCATCCCATTGTTTTAGTGCTCGACCAACAACTTCCATAATAATGCGTACATGTCATTTTCCTCATTTTACATTCAATCTTCCTGTGTTTCTTGACCTGCCGCCGACGCCAGCTCCATCAAGTCTATCCACACTGCTTGGTGAGAACATTTGAAATCATTGAATGTGAATCTCGTTTGCCAAGTTGATTAACAATATGTCTAAATCAAAATGGCTGCAGCAAGAGCACTTTTCTTCTCTGGCGAACCACAGTCTGCTGGCGAAACGACAGCCGGCGGCGTCATTGTTCAGCCCGCAGATGCGAATGAAATCGTCCTGGACGGATCAGCGGGCTCGGGATACACATTGCTCGTCTTGAACGATGGTTCAGTTGCCGCAGGAGGCGTCATTGACAGTATCGATAATTATCGAGGCCATTTTGGAATTACGAACCCTATAGAGGGCTTAAATGAACTTCAAGTTATCACCGAGGTCATTGGTTTAGATGGATCCGCGACCAGCCCTCCAATTTTCAACAAAGTGTTTGCAGGTGTTGAACCAACGAAAGGCTCGGGACTAATTCATTCTATTTTCATCGATGCAGAGGGCAATGCATTTGCCTCTGGAAATAATGACAAGGGACAGCTATGTCTAGGGGACACCGAGTCCAGAAATATTCCAACTCAGATCAGTTTACCAGAGAGGGCAGTCAGTGCTGCAGTAGGAGGCGATTTCACCTTCATTCTCACCTCAGATGGAAATGTCTACGGTTGCGGTAGCAACGAAGTAGGACAGCTAGGATTGGGATCGGAAGTCGCATCCACGTTACTCCCCGACGATGGAAATGCTTTAAGTAATGTGCAATCTGTATCTGCTGGGTTGAACTTTGCACTCTTCAGAACGTCTGACGGTATTTTCGTCGTGGGTGATAACTCGTTCGGCCAACTTTGTGTTGATCCGTCAACGGCTTCATTCGATACTCCGAGCCTGTTGGCGGATGTTGACTCGAATGCTGTCGATAGATTCGAAGCTGGATATCAGTCTTCATACCTTTTGTTCACAGTAGATGGATCGGTGGCAGCATGCGGGCTGAATGATGTCGGGCAGCTGGGAGACGGGACTCTAGAGGCGAAATCAAGAACCTCTGTTTTGATACCGAATGATGATTATATCGTCGATCTGGGTGTTGGGCCGAGTTCAAAGTCAACTTTCTTCTTATCCAACAGTACAGTTTATGCAACTGGATCTAACAACAATGGGCAGCTTGGAATAGGCGATCAAATTGACGTTTCATCTCCAACAGAAGTCGAATTTACAGATGCCCTTGTCGTAGGTGATGTTTCTTCTGGCGACTCCCATACACTCTTCTATTAATCACACCTTCGTGGAGTGGTGCATTCAGCGTTGCTGCTCTTTGATGACAGCATTATTTTTGAAGAAGAATCATAATATTTTATGATATGTTCGAACGCTGGGTACTTGCACACGACGCGACACCAACTTTTTGATTTCAGCTTCTCGTCATTTTATGTACTAAAATCCTTGTGAAAAGGGGTGCTTAGGGGACAATATTCATAAAATCATTAATAATTAAGTATTAAGAAAGTCATAAACTTTGCTCCAACTGTACATCAGCTGTAATTGGCATAAATTCGAAGACCATATTGTGATGATATTCGTGACCTCCCGGCACGAGAATGAAACATCTCCCCCTTTCAAACTTGTTACTATCGTCACATTCAACCATCCGGGAAAATATGGAGTCGGGATATGTCTGCGTTTCAATACAAATGCCCTGCCATCGACCATAAAAACACTCATCCTTGCAGATGGAGGGATGCAGACCTCCCAAGTAGTTGGACGAATATAATTGTACTCCGGGTGCAGAAGTGAGCACCCGAAGGGAACGACCCGTTAGAGCATGGCTTAGGGTTGCCGCGTGGTATAGTTCGTTTTCGTTTGGCGATGGATCAATGACGTAGTTATGATCATACCCGTACGGTGGTTCTTTGTCGACATTGTTTTCGTGTCCCTCCTCGTTAAGTATTTGATTCACATTGTGAATTGCAGCGTTTGGTTCCAATCCAGCAATCTCATGACCATACCTGATCAAACCATCAGCCAACGACTTTTCCATCCTAAAATCTAGTGCAGCTACCCCATGAGGAGAATTAGTAAGAGTGACGTTATCAACTTTCTTAACCACCCTCGTTGGAATGGACGAATGATCCAGCGGCGTAAATTTACAGCAATTCGGCATCGTGAGAACATGTCTTAAGATCCGTTCAGTACACGAATGAGACGCCAAGTTGAAGTACGAATGTTGCGCCAAAGAAATTGGCGTCGACTTGGTTTCGCCAGGTAACAAATTCGCATGCATATCTAGGCAAAGTTTGGCGCCTCGATTCTCTCCGGGACTCTTCATTGGTGCCAGCGAGTAGGTTGCCGTCACTTGTATGTCAGCTGGATATCCTTGATCGCCGTCATGACTGACGAGGATGAATTGGACCGAATGGTTAACGATTCTGGCAGACCAATTTTTGTTGCTAAACCCATTCAATCCACCGTGCAGATGATTCGGACCATTGTTCAAATCAAGATGATAGGTCACCAAAGGCCCATCTAAGGATTGCTCAGCTTGGTGCAATTCGAATGTCCCATTTTTTATTCTATTGGCAACCCTTCCGACAATGGCACCGAAGTACACCGAATTTCCATCTTGGAACTGATCTCTGGGTGAATTATAGGACAAGACAACGTCGTCTCGTGCACCGTTTCCTTTGGCATAATTCGGTACGAGAAGTTTAATGATGGAGGCACCGAGAGAGGACAGCTCGACTGTCACGTTGTTGAGCTCTAGTTGAAATATTCGAACCGAAGTAGCGCCGTTGGGTGTTGATAATGTGACAGGTTGGAGTTCTGATACCACAGCGGACAACATGGTCTTGGTCCAGTGCAAAGAACGTCATTCGGGACAAGGCAACAACCTGTCAGAAGTGACGATGTTTGAGTCACGTTCTCCTGTCTGTCCACCCATTTTTTGGGAATCTGA
>JALLPF010000307.1:0-12012 GCA_036939455.1 Cyclotella distinguenda | reverse complement strand
AGGAATACTCATTTGAGAATGACCCGAAAAATACTCACGCCAGAAATGACCGGTCCATATAAGTAAGTACTACTATAAGTATTATTTACTTAAGCAGTACTGATAAATTGTAAGATAGGTACTGCAGGTACCACCGAATTTGAATTTTGCTAATCGAGACACCCCACACTCCAACCCATCCAATGACTCCGCCCCTCCCCTCCCTCCTACTCCTCCTCCTCCTCCCCAGCCACCCCTTCCACCTCCCCCTCCATCCGCCCACTCGTCTGTCCCCCCTCCATCAAACCAACAACGACCCCTCCAAACCCAACCGCGTCCGCTCCCTGGCATCCCGATTCTCCAAGTCCGTGAACTACACCCTCAAAAAAGGGGGGGCACCCATCGCCCACGTTTTAAAAGACGCGGTCGATTTCCAAGCCGTCGTTGGGATGGAACGCACCCTGGACCGAATCGAGGGGGAGTTGCGCTCGTTGCGCTCGGAGATGGACGTGTTGAAACGGGAGCTGCTGCTTCACGAAGAACGAAATTTACCCCGTGAGGATACCGCCCCTCCCGTGGACTACAGCACGGTGGATCCGTCCACGCTGAAATACGAGGATGTGGACTATACCCTGACGGAAATGGCGGCACCCTTTCTCAACGAGGATGAATGTCTCATCCCGGGGGAGCCCGTGGTCCGGGTGGAAAAGGCACCGCAGAATTCCAGGAGGATATTCGCCGGGATTGATATTCCCGTCAGCGTCGAGGCGGTTTGGAAGGTGAGTCTATTGACGTTTCGTTCGTACAACTACGGCCATCCTTCATTCTCACCAGCCCGAGCATGCAGCTTTTGACGGATTACCCGAATCTTCAGAGGGTGGTGCCCAATCTCGTCGTGAACGAGGTGGTCCAACTCCTCCCCGGATCCAACAGCAGCTCCGCCGAGGCTCGGACGGATGCGGAGAGGTGCAAGGCCGCCGCGGTGGGGAAGCGGGGTGCCATTCTCAAACAGGTGGGGGGTGCCAAGGTCGTTGGAATTAATTTTTCGGCGAGGACCACGTTGGAGGTTCGTGAGTGGCCTCAGGTGAATTTCGCACGTTTGATCTCACGGTGTTTTATAAAAATGTCTAATGGATTGGTTGGATTTGTTTCAGGGTATGCCGGATTTCGCCCGGTTTGGGGAAGATGTGGTGGAGGGCAAATCGAGGGCGACGAGAGCGAAGGAGGGAAGTGGGAGAGAGTTGATGAGACATGTCTTTCCGAGACCCTTTGCTCTTTCTTCGTTGCCGCATAGGGATATTTCCATGCAGAGTATTGAAAATGATGATGGGGAGTTTCGAATGTATCAGGTGAGTTCCATTGGGATTGTTTCCAACTTTTATTCCACCGGGTGGATTGGCACCATCACCCATTTTCAATTTGGATGGTATTCAGGGTGTGTGGAGGATGCAACCGCTGCCCGGATGTTCTCCACCTGGAGGCAGTGCCATGCGATTGACGTATGCGGTGGAGGTGAGTCCGAGACCGTACTTACCGGTGGCGCTGATCGAGGGACGGATAGCGCAGGATTTGTGTAATAACTTGAAGGCGATTAGGGATAAGGCGACCGGGGGATAGGGTGATTCGTTTGGATGACGTGGGCTGGTTCGTTCTCGCGGGAGGGAGAGGGATGAAGAGCTTTGGAGGTCGAGTGCAAATCGTTTTGACGACAATTTCGCGGATTCGAATAGGTACATCATTATTTGTCAACTCTGGAGAAATCAATAGAGTTGCAGTAGAAATTACCCGCGGCTTCTGTGCACCATGGTACAACATAGTGTGAGATGCTATCAGACATTGCAGAGGACTCTTCAGCATTATGGTCGTCGAATATGGAGATTGAACGAGCACTATTTTTACATTGATAAAATTGGAACAAGTCAGTAATTTTCTCGTAGTCCACTGTCTATCATATCTCATAACCTGACGAGACCAATTAAGCTGCTGGAGTCTTTCGTGCACTCCTGTCAATGGCGACGACGCCATGCTATTCTTGAAGGGGGAGCTTCCAACTCAAACGTGATGACTGATGACCCACCCAATATAAATTCTTATTAAAAATGAAACGATGAGACTGTCTATGATAATGGTACGATCCAACATGGGTGCTCCACATACTGCACACTCCTGAAATCACGACACGAAATCACAATGTTTCAACCCCATTGTGCTTCGCCTTCTTTCCGGGTCGACTGTTTACTCCCACGCCTTCCCCTGCCATGCTACGGTGAAACGAACAGAAAAGAGCGTTAGAAACGCCGCAAACTCCATCCATCGTTCCGATGAACACATTCAACTCACCTGGCCATCGCCGGAGGCCTCCCCACCAAAGTCCCCTGCTTCTCCGGCTTATCCCCCCTCACCGCCTCCCTATACTTGGCCAAATAAATCTTGAGCGGCTCCACGTACTTATCGAACCCCAGGGTGCTCATGGCCCACAGCAGGTCGTCCCCGTTGATCGTCTTGCGTTTTTCCTGCATGCACTTGTCGGAGGCTTCGGAGGTGATGAAGGATATAAATTCGGAGACGCATTCTTGGACGGTCTCTTTGGAGTCCTTGGCGATTTTGGCGTGTTCGGGGAGGGTGTTTTTCATTATTCGTGCAATGTTGGCTATTGGGAGGTAGCGATCCTGGGGATGGCGATGGTAAAGGTTGGTTGGGCATGTTGGGGAGTCGAGAATGGGATTGGGAAAGATGGGGAAGAGGCTGCGATTCCGGAGAAATCGTAACAATGCACTTATATAATGCGTCAAGTCATCCCATCGTCCACCCGAACAAGGACGCGACAGAAAGAAACTAATGTCATTTCAGTTAAAAGGGTCACCACAAAATCAACGGACCTGCTCCAAGATATTCAACTCGTGATCCCCCATTCCATCACCATGATATTCCGCCGACGAAGACACCTTGGCGGGTGAGTTGGGATACATTTGGTGGGGATTCGCGGGCGTGGGTTGTTGTTCTTGATTCGACATGTCGTTCGTTCGAAGGAGATTATCGGTCGATTCTGTTTACGGCGCGCGTGAAATTCGAATGGAATTTTGTGTCCGATCTTTGGTCGAGAAGTGTCCTTTGGCTATGTTTATATTACACGTGGATTACTACCAGCAATTGACTATGAGTCCCCTGATGGATGCTAATCCTTACTTACTCCTTTACGTACACTGTGAACCCGACATTTTTCAAATTTCAGACCCTTACCTAAGTGAATGTCCCTGATGGCACTCGACTCCAATTGTAAATGTCCTAATCCCTTTCACAAGGAATCATGAACAAACCATCAAATTCTGGAGTTCTCGTGGACATTTGTATACAATATATTGTCGCAACACGAGATGTGACCAGGTAATGTTCTTCCCAGTTCCACAGTAATTGGTATGCTTCCCGAGATCAAGGTTTCTTTTGTCAGCCCAAGGGATGTGGAGCTGCAGCAGTGACCGATGACGCGGCAACTCACTTGAATTGAACCTTGACAAACAGGGAGTAGAAATGGATGTGCAAAAGGCGGACATGACTGACTTGAATAGGGAGGGAGATGCTCCTGAGGTCGAGGTTCTCAAGCCCTCTTTGGCCAAATCACCACCGAAAGGCAGTTGGGCGCCGAACTTATAGTTGTGGAGGAAATCTTTGGAGTCAGACAATGAAGAACTGGTTTGAACATTGAGGGACGGTCGGATTATCATGCATGACCCAAAATATTTTAATTCGGATGTGGTTAATGTGGGCATTGATGCATGTTGAGAGTTGAAGTGTTGGTTGGTGCCGGAATCGATGCTGGTTGCGGGCACACCAGCGCGCTGCAAGTAATGAACTTCAACAAGGCCATGGTGGGATGCAATGCCAGCTTATGGAAAGTTGAGGTCAAAAAAGAACTTGATCGAATGGTGACGCACAAAGTGTGGGTACCAATTCCTTGAGAAATTATGCCGCAGGACAGGATGATTCTCAATTCCACATGAGCGATGAACCTATAATTCAATGGGACCTTTCGTTGGGAGAATGGTTGACAAGTTTGGAGAGTTTGTGTCATTCAAATGTGTGCACGTGCATGTCACTGCAATGTATGAGCCGCACCAAAAAATATCCTTTAATTTTAGTTTGATGACACACATGACAAATGACAAATGACACATTTCGATCCTTATGCCCCATGATCACGGTATGAACTGGCTAATGTATTACGGTAAACAGGGTCAATTGTGTCCGATCTTTGGATGAAGTGTCCCGTTGTCTATTACACGTGGAAGATCACCAACGATTTATTATGATGTTGTTTCCTCTGTTGCAACAACTGTGGCTTTGAACTGAAATTTTGAAAGAGTATAATATAATGTATACTTATACTAGTTACTAGTACGTACTTATAGTAGGGAGGCTGCTCACGTCGGCAACAATACCAACATCCTCCAATATCAATATCAACAACAGGTGATTATACATCAACAACAACAACAACAATGAGTTCCTCCACCAACCGAACCAACCACCGACCCCGCAACAAACCCCGCCCCAACTTCGCAGGCCGCGGCCCCAAACACTTCGGCCCCAACCCCACACGTCCCGACTCCGTCCTCCCCCGTCACGAAACCCTCGACCTCCTCGAACGCCACGACCCCACCCAGGAACACTGCCTCGTCTGCTACTCCTCCCAACTGCCGCGACATCGTACCGTTTCCCCCTGCGGACACGATGACATTTGCGCTCCGTGTTCGTTGAGGCTGAGGTATCTCCACGAAGATCGACGGTGTGTCGTTTGCAAGGGGACCAACGAGACCGTCATCGTGCGGGACGATGCGGAGGGGATAAAGAGATTTGAAGAGTACCAGTCGTGGGGAGAGGATTTGGGGAGTGGATTCGTGTACAGGGATGACTGTGGGATGCACTTCCCTCGAACTTATTATGAAACTGTGGTGTTGCCGCTGTTTGGGTATCGGTGTGGATTGGAGGGGTGCGATTTTGATGAGAGTGAGGTGTATGTGGATGAGAGGGAGAGGGATCAGGCGAATGGTGGTAGGAGGAAGCCCGTGAGGGAGGTGAAGAAGAGACTCACCAATTTGGATGCGCTCAAGGCTCATTTGAGGACGGATCATGGAATGACATTGTGCGACTTGTGTGTTGGGAACAAGAGGGACTTTGTGTCCAAGTTGATGCGGTTTACGCCTGCGGGGATGAAGACGCATTTGACCAAGGGTGATGGAGAACATAGTGGGTTTTCGGGGCATCCCATTTGTGAGTTTTGCCGACCACAGAGATTTTATGATATTGTCAAATTGCACGAGCATTTGAATAAGGATCATTACAAGTGTCATATTTGTGATAAAATGGGGAAGCCGAATCAGTTCTTTAAGGACTATACGAGGCTTGAGACGCATTTTGATAGGGATCATTATCTTTGCGCCAATTTGCAGTGTTTGGATGCGAGATACATTGTTTTTGAACATGAGATCGATCTCAAGGCGCATGAAGCTTCGGTTCATGGTGTCTCGACAAGGAGAGATGGAGGGACGAAGATCAAATTGGAGTTTAGAGTGAGAAGGGAAGGAGAGCAATTGGAACAATCTCTCCCAACAGGGGAAGACTTTCAGTATGGGCTAAATGGAGAGGCGTTTGTTCCCGATGCTTTGCCTGGAGATCAAAGGCAGCTGAATGAACCCGATATTTCCCATCCTCTACATGCTGCAAGGACTGCGGAGCTGCGTGCCATGGCAGCGCAGATTAGGGAAGGAATGGATGATGGCTCTGGTGCTCTGGAAGACTTTCCAGCTCTTGGAGACGCAGCTGAGGAGGGATCTTGGTTATCTGTCGGGTGGTCTGCGACTGGAGCTCCAAGAGCGGTGACTACCACAACAAGGCTAAAAAAGACACCAGTGGGACAGGTAAACGACGAAGAGTTTCCCTCCTTGGGTGGTGGATCAAATAACTACAATCGATATCAGGTACTGGGTTTAGGTCGAAAGACCAATTCGAAACAACCCACTCTTCCAGCTGGTGCTAATTTCTCTGCGGTTGCTGCCAAAACTGGCCATTCTTCCTCCGCGGCGGCTAAACCGCTTTCCTCGTCATCCAAGCCCATTTCTACCGTTTCGTATTCGTCATCCATACCATTTTCACGTCCTCCCGAGATCACCCGAGATCACTTTCCTTCCTTAAGTTTATCGCATCGAACGTCACCCCAAGCTTTTGTGCCGACCATGACGTCTAGCAATCGTGCACCAGATTTTACAGGAAATGACTTTCCATCGCTGGGAGGTCCATCCTTTTCTGCCAAGACATCAACCAGTCAAAATCCATATACTGCTGCTCAGGCGCTAGGCCGAAAATTCAACGCCGGCAATAAACCAGGGTCTGCTCCATCGAATTCGTTTCAGCCTTCAATATCCAGTTCTGCAGAATTTCCCCCTCCACCCACTGCATCTTCGAAAAGATCGACCGTTGTCGCCGCCTTTGAGCCGAAAAAGCCTCCATTATTGGAGAACATTTTGCAGTTTCCACCTCCATCGAGCTCCAAGAAACCATCCACTGAATACAGAGCAACAAAACCTACCAAGTCATCTGCCGAATGTCTCGAATCTGGCATGGACACTGTCGAACAGCTCAAAGAACATCTCGGTCCGGTGCAATACAAAAAACTCAAGACCCTCACCAAGAGCTTTGCAAATGGATCGTTATCACCAGAACACTATGTCGAAGAAGCCGCAGCATTATTTGACAAGGGCCTTGCCCAAAAATTCTTTTGGTCCTACGTTCCCGATCTCATCGTGTCGTGTCCTAACTCGGAGGGTATCGATCGTGCATTAAAGTACTTGGATAGCGCCAGACTGGCCAACGAGATGCAAGAACTGGAGTTCCAAGGCACCACCATTGATCGAGGCCTTCCACCAAAAAAGACTCCAATCAATTACATGTTACCTACCAAGAAAAATGAAAATAGTTGGACTAAAAATAGTGGTAGCGCGGCGGGCCGGCGGTGAAAAGGGAAATGGGAGTAGTTCAGCAGTGAAGCATGGTTCTGGCATTGGTGGAAGTAAAAAGAGCAAGGCGAAAAAGAAGAATACGTAGTAAGTTGAAAGCACCGGCGTTTGGTTCATGATATGGACTGCCTAGGCAGAGAGTGATAGTTTAGATTCTCTTGTTGATGTGAAGTTGGAGGAAAGACATGTCTTCATTCAATAATTCGAAGGTTATATCGAACCTTGTAATTATAAACCACGGGTGACTCAATTGGTCGATTTTATGATGATGATGATGATTGATCATTACGGTCATTAAAGAATTAAGTACCGATTATCTATAGACTATCCGTTTCAAACATTATATGAATTGTCTCCAACGAATTCTGGCGCAATCGATGATCTGTGTTCCAGTCCCAGGCACCAGCGACCACCTCCTGCAACTGTAATGGATAATATTATAATTGTATCAAAAGTAGATTTAATTATTTCAGCATGATTCAAAAATGTCTGGCGGATAATGTGCTGCCGCATGATAAAATATGTAAAATTAGTCGTTACGATCCTGCTCAAATCCCTCACATTTCTCAGTGAGTCATGATTCTTCGGGGGACCGATCTATTGTGTTGGTTGTTGGTACACACGGGGCAGTCCTGTGCTGTCTATTGAAGCGTTGTTTGCACACTCCGCTGGTTCTGCCATTGTTGAAATAAATACTCGACCTTCTATTATTGGTGTTCGGTTTCTCGAATGGAATGGTCCAACACTGCAATTCCTGTTGGTTCGTCATAAAAGTTATCGTCCATCGGAGCAGAGGCTTCACCAGCTTCATTTTCATTTGTTACATCAGCGGAAGTCGCGGCGTCATCCAACCCAGCACACTCAAAATCTCCTGTCTCCCCAACCATATCTACATTGGAATCAATGACAAGTTCATTGCCGGCATCATCCTCATCGTCCGCACAGGCCCCCAATTCCACCCCTCGTCTCTCCTCCACAATCTTCTTCCACGCCGATCGCTCCTCCTCCCTCTTCCTCTCCACCTCCTCATAAATTTCAAGCTCCGATGAGTTCAAATCCTCCACTCTGACCCACATGGGGACCACGAAGGAGGCACTCGGTCCGCTCCCGAAATACGGCTCGCCGGGAGGGGACCCGGGATGGCGGTGGACCTTGGTCCATTTTTGGGCAGCGGATCCGGAGCTTTCGATGGATTGGCGGGGAGTGTTGGTGGAACGACGATGGCGACGGGAGTAGGAGGTGGCGGTGGTGCGTTGGCCGCGTTTAGGGTAGGATCTCGGTGGGGGTGAGTTCATTGTGTTGGTCTCGTTGGGTGTCAGAAGACCTACTTACCTAGGTAGGTAGAGTAGAAATTAAAGTACTTATATAAGTATCGTACTTTAAGGGATCAGGTACGATAATATGTCGAGGTCAAGTATAAGTATTTTTTTAGAAAAGGGCAGTAGTAAAATAAGGCATTTTTGAGAGGATACTCCAATTCTGACTACCACTTCGAACCATGAAGGCCAAGCCTTGCTTCATCTCCGCCATTTTACACATTTCATTCCTCGACACCACGGCAGCATACCCGCGAACTCCCTCGCTTGGCTCAGCATTCTCCCGCTACTTCTCAAATAGCATCTCTCGAACGAGGAGGATTTATTCTCCTCCGAATCGAATCCGTCTCGGCAACCCACCCTCATCAAGACTCCACAACATGGGATCATATGACAATATTCACGAAACTTCCAAAACGGATACCAATAAGAACAACCCCCTCTCACATCATCGTCTGCCCTCACCCCTCATTCTGGGATCGGCCTCATTCACCCGCAGACTCATACTCGAAGAAATGAACATCCCCTTCCACATTCTCGTTCGTCCCATCGACGAACAGAGCATCGGCGACAGAAGCAACCGCAATCCGGAGGATCTCGTCCTCTCGATCGCAAGAGCAAAAATGAATCACCTCATTCATCAAATTTCTTGCGGAGATTGCCGGGACGAATTGCGTCAGGCTTCGGAATCACGCACGGGGGAGAGCGATGGGGAACGAGAATGGATCGTTCTGACGGGAGATCAGGTGGTCACGTGCTCCGACCGGATTCTCGAAAAGCCGACATCCGTTGAGGAGGCCAAACGGTTTGTACGGTTGTATGCAGATCATCCTCCATCTACCGTGGGCTCTGTTGTTTTGACTCATCATCCCAGTGGGATTACCGTTGAGGGGGTGGACAGGGCAACGATTTATTTCAAGAAGAGCGTCTGTCGGACTGTCTCCTCTGCTGACTCAACTTGTGATGCTGCAAAGGATGACACCGAGGGTGGATTGGATCTGGTGGATCGTCTGCTAGAAGAAAGTGCACCGATACTGTCTTGTGCAGGTGGTTTGATGATTGAGCATCCGTTGGTAAAGGAGCATGTTGAACGCATTGATGGGACTGAGGATAGTGTTATGGGATTGAGCAAGGCTTTGGTGAATCGATTGTTGGGAGAATTGAAGACCAAGTTGGATCAAGAGCGATGAGTGTGGTTGTCATATCTGTAAATATTTGGTTGAACATGGCAGTGCGGAGGCAGATATGCCTCGCAGTGGACGTCAGGAGAGAAGATGTTTTCTGCGTTTGTGTGCAATCAAAACGGAAAATAGATTTGTTGAAAGCATTGGGCGTTTGGCTCGCGACGTAAAATTGGCCAAGGGATAACACCTACGTAATTCTTCTCGGGCTAAACTAAGGATGACGGACTGTCAAGAGAAAAAACTGTCGAAGAGACACCATGGTACCCTGATAAATAATCATACAAATCACTGAGGGCATTCGGATGAGAGAGAGACAGATGATAATCATATCCTTTAAACGAATAACAAAGTTCTATTTTCATTCTAATACATCCTCCGTGATTGATGACCATAATTTCTGTTCAGCTGCGGGCCTCAAACTCCATTTTTATCTCACGTGTAACCAAATATTGATTATTTCCGACTACTGATTGGCTGCGTCTGAATACTTGATTCCGACTGAAGGACGCAAAAATCGACGGTGATTTAATGAGGTGTTGTATAAGAATATATATCAATAAATAAGAACGGATTGTCAGTTTATTAAACGAGACGTCCACTGAGAACTCACGAGTGTTAAAAGCACTCCACGGACTCTCATCGTCAACACCCAACCTGACCCACTGCGTCACAATTTTTTTCTCTCCTTCAATAACAGGACACCCGCTGTGCTCGGTGAAACTGTCATCCATTTTCATCGTCACCGGGTCAATGTAACTGAAAAAAGTTGCAGAATATTTCGCAGGTTTGATATGCACCCCGGAATTACGAAAGTTGGTCGCCCCTCCCACCGAAGGGATGTCACAGTACATGACCATGGTGGCCATACGATTTCCCGGTTTGAATTCCAACCCGTTGCAATCTCCATCGCAATGGGGCATGTACCTGTCAGGTTTTTCATCCTCCGGTCCACGTCCAAAATATTGTATCGACATTAGATCCTCCTGTCCGTTATGTTGGATCTCAAACGGCAGAACATGATTGACGTAGTTGTACACCCGTCGAGACAGCCGTGCGATCAAATCTCCGCTCTCCTCCTTGTCCCAATGAACCTTGATCCCCGCCTGCTTTGCCTTCCGCGATTCCGACAACTGACTCCCCCCGGATCCATCCGCGACGGTGGCATCGTGAAGTATCGGGGCTGCCGCCTCTTCCACCGCCTTGCATTCGTCCTCGGTGATGAAATTCTCCACCACATGAATTCTGGACGCGGGGCGATCGATCATGATGCGCACCTGTCTGCCTTCCCAGACCACATAGTCATCGGCTTCGGTGGTGTTCAACTCGTCGTCGGCGCATGTGTAATTCTCCAAGAGTCCCGCCATGGACTTTCGAACCCCTGCTTGGAAAGTTATTTCCTCGTTCGCACGTTCAATTTCTTTGGCGATGCCAGCTTTGACGCAATCGGCCAAAGTGTCGAGGATGGATTCTGCTTCATCAGCATTAGTAGCAAGGTTTCGGGTTGCGGTATCTTTGCATTTCTCGAGTAGATTGGTTGCCGATTTGTTGGCGATGGACTTGGAGTCGGTGTGTTCTAATTCGAGGCCTTCGTGGATCACGATTACTGGATATCACGTTAAGGGAGAGGGCAAAACCGATGAACAGGATGAATGGTAAGTCCAGCCAACTATAGAGGATAAAGAATTAATCTCAATTAAAAACAATCTCACACTGATCGTCATTGGAATTGACCGTGAACTGTCCGATCCTACACTGCTGGTCTTCCCCCTCGCACACACCCGTTTTTTTCGTGGGTAGTTCTCTCACTTGAAACGTGTGTCCCATGAATGAATTCAACGCAAAGGTCGCCCCGGCTAAAATGTCAGGGGTACTTTGCAGGACCATTTCGGATGTATCCGGATCTGGCGGAGGGAGACAAAACGGGGGTGAGCGAGAGACATTGAGGATATTAGTGCATTCATATCATTACACAAGTCAAGTCTTGAATGTAAAATACTCACGAATCCAGTGAAGCTCGACACGACGTCCAGATTCATTCATGATGTTGAAATTACGCGCGGTGTTGGCGAGAGTAAGCTGGGCCGTCGCCAGCATGGTCAGTTGGACAAGCAGTCGTTTCGCGTTGTTCATCATCTTTCACTTTGACTGAAGCTGTTGTGAAATTAGGACAGGATTATTGTTGTTGTCGAGTTCGCGGGAGCGGGCAGATATGAGGCAGATTAGGTTGGCCGATCTAGGTAGGTATCTGAGTATGGTGCGAGCCTGTGGCAGGGCAATGGAGCAGAATGGAGCCATGGAGCGCGCATGAACGCGCTTCAGGAAACCGATACGAAAATCCCTTCTCGTTTGCGGATTTTCTCGCACTTCGATGGGACGAAAAGTGGACAAGGAGGATACAATCTAAGGCTAATCCTTACGTAGATTACAAAATATAAGTACAAATTTATACTCTACCTGACATTTTGTGGGTAATGTCAATCGTTACGTCAACAAATCGTGCTACAAACAAACCAAATCCTGCCT
>JALLPF010000306.1:0-12145 GCA_036939455.1 Cyclotella distinguenda | reverse complement strand
ATTTGGGCATGTTTTTGGTCGTATGAGATGACAAAATTGGGCGCAACCTCCTTAAGGGACTCCTAGGCATATGACATATGAAAATGAAGGGAATCGTGTTCTGAATCTAACGCGCATATTAGAGATTTATCATTTTTAAAGTTGAGCTTATTTCGAGTTGATTCCTCTATTTCGAAAAAAAAATGCATTATTAATGGAAGGATTAAGTACTTCTTATAACTTCTATCTACCTACTAGCGTATCTCCAAGGTAGGGTTTGTCACAACATTTGGTCTGTCTGTTGCCCCTGCTGAATTGTAATTGATGCCACCTACCACCAGCTTAATATTACTCCATAAGTATACTTATATAAGACGAAGTATAAGTAAGTACTAGGAGGTAGTATAAGTAGTACGATAATAGTGTGACATGCCACTCTGCCACACCCTTCAAGCGGAGGGCCACCCGACCGGAACAGCACAGCAGGCATTCTTTGAGAATCCATCATCGGAAGGACGACGGCTAAGGATGAGGTCATCACCAAATTCTGCCTGATTGAATCAAAGCTTATATCGCTCCTGCTCAACATCACAATGTTCCGGGCACTGCTCTCCTCGTCAAAAAATAATCGTAGGTGCGCAAGGTTGACTTCATCCAATCCAAGGCTGCGATTTGATGACAGCACAACTCGAAGTTTACTAAGAAGTAGACGGACACTTTCTGCCCTCTCTACATCTTGTACGATGCGACCATCTCCATGCCATTGTCGAGTCTCTTCGTCAATGAGCACCAAACCATCCTACGACTTTTCGGAGGATGATATCCACGATGACGATGATGATCCATTACTTCACGAAGACAATAACGATCTGCAGCTCAAATGGATTGACCGATCACAGTCATTGGACAACTATATGAAATATGACAATTATTCGAATTATTCGGCGCCGTTTATCGATCACAAAGAGGAATCAGCACTGCTTGACATCCTTAATGCTAACGAAGCGTTGGCTGCGGCGAATTCAAACCAGTTTTTACGACACGTCGTGGACGAAGAATCTATGATGATGTTGCTGAAAAATAAAATCTCGTCAAATGATTACAAAGGAGTAAATGATATGAACGAATTCCCGCACGATGGCACCACCCTGTCTGATCTGCTCATAGAAGAGAGTTCGATCTCGAGGGATCCCAAGTATAGAGAATTACAAAAACTTCAAATACAATTCGAGACCGAATCTATCGACGAAGCTTTGAAAAGAAGTATGTCTGTGTGGAAATCAGCGAGAGACAGATCTGATCACAACACGATCCCTGCGGTTCGGAGAATATTAAATTTGTGGTACGCCTCTCTGACAGAAGTAATCGAACTCGAACAATGGCTCTATTTAAATGGAGACTATTCAACCGCATCGTCAGACCATTCAGAGTGTGCAATCAATGATGAAGACTCAACGGATGAGAGCAACGCCGATCTTTGCGCCAAAAATTACAAGGGAACATCGGAGAAATTATTTGTCAGAGATAGAAAATCTTATGGCGCTTTGCTGTGTCTTTTGCCTGCTCGGAAAATTGCAATAATGCTCGCTCACACTGCACTCTGGTCCACGGTCGAGGCTCAAAGTAATGGAGTTAAAGTGATCGCTTTAGCCGTGCAAATTTCTAATGCTCTCGAAACGGAGTTGAATGTATCCCGGGCGGTGAGAGTACGTATCAGACAAAGAAAAGAAAAACTCTTTGATTCTTCGGATGAATCCGGACCGTTGGAAGCACCAGACATGACAAGAAAGGCGAGCGAAGAATTTCCTGAAGCGAACAACAACTCTCAGAATGATGATGTGATCGAAACCTGGGCCTACACGGCAAATCATTTACAGAAATTTTTGAATGAGATCGGAGGTGAATCTGGGAAACAAGGCCAGTCATCGCAAAGACTGGGGCGTGTTCGTCCGTCACTGGTTATCAATCGATGTCAAAATATCCTTCTAGCAGAAGGATTGGCTCAATCAAAATACGGCTCAAGTGCACCTGAAAAAGGGTCCCCAATCGACGATTTTGTTGATTGGGACCCGGTTCAAAAGGTCAAGCTTGGCGCTGCGCTGATACGAATTCTTCTGGATCACACTGCATTCCACGATCGTAAGACTGCAGAACCAAAACAAGCTTTTTTATACTCAAGAATCGGTACTAAAGGCAATTCTCGCATTAAATATCGTGCGTGCATAACTCTGCACCCTGAATTGAAGCACATCGTAACAAAAGAAGAGTTGTTTTCACCCGATTCACCCATAACACGAGCGCGACTATTGTCTCAGACTCGATGTCAACCGATGGTCGTGTCACCTAAAGACTGGATAGATTTAAACAGCGGAGGCTACGAAACCCTTAAGGTTGGACTTATGCGAACTAGAAATTGTAAGACACAAAAGGCAAGTAAATGTTAATGGAGATTCGGACTTGCGTCACAATTTTCTCATCCGATTCTCTTCATTGTTTTTTTGGTAAAGGAGGTACTTCATCACGCGGATCTCTCGATGGTTTACGAAGGCCTGAACGTATTGGGCAGAATTCCATGGAAAGTTAACAAAAACGTGCTAGATGTCGCAACTAAATGCTGGGATAACGGTGTTGTCTTGGGCGACATTCCTCCCAACATCGATTACGAAGTCCCTCCATGTCCACCGAAACCGGAGTATCGTGAGATTAGTAACCTTACGGAAGAACAAGAAAAGTTGTTTAGGGAAGAAATTAAGCTGTATAAGGATGGAAACGTTAAGCATTACAGGTTCAGGCAGAAGAATATGGACCTACACTCTCTACGATGTGCTGCCATGCTTAAATTGGGTCAGGCTAGGAAGTTTCAAGATTTCGAGGAAATATTTTTTCCCTACAATGTTGACTTCCGCGGTCGTGCGTATCCCATACCCCCTCATCTTTCAATAACGGGATCCGATCTTTGCCGCGGTCTGTTAATGTTCGCTCATCCGAAGCCGTTAGGACGAAATGGCTTGTACTGGTTGAAGGTTCATCTTGCTAACTTGGCAGGGTGAGCTCCCTCTATTTGTTTTGCATAACATGAGATAATTTACCTCTTCCTTTTGACCCAATGCATTCCTCAATCTGCATCATTTAGGGCAAACAAAATATCTTTCGATGGACGTGCTCAGTTCACAGACGACAACATGGACAATGTACGAGCGGCGGTGAACGACCCGTTCGGAGAGAACAGATGGTGGATGAGTTTTGACGATCCTTTTCAGGGCCTTGCTACGTGCCATGAAATTGTCCAGGCCATTGACTCTGGCGATCCGCCAAACTACTTATGTTCGCTGCCTGTTCATATGGACGGTTCGTGCAATGGTTTGCAACATTATGCTGCGCTTGGGAGGGATAAGGTAGGGGGTAAGGCTGTCAATCTCTGCATTGCGGAGAAGCCCCAAGATGTATACAGCGGGGTGATGCATGAAGTAATAAGGCGTGTGGCTCTAGATGCCGAACAGTTGCTTCCGTTCGACGAAAATAAGAGTGATCTAACGCCTTCTGAAAAAGATCAAGTGAAAAAAGTCAGAGCAGCTCGTCTGGTCAATGGCCTGATTGATCGAGGGGTCGTGAAGAGGACTGTCA
Organism: Cyclotella distinguenda; assembly: GCA_036939455.1. Classification (NCBI taxonomy): domain Eukaryota; phylum Bacillariophyta; class Thalassiosirophyceae; order Thalassiosirales; family Thalassiosiraceae; genus Cyclotella; species Cyclotella distinguenda. The sequence continues at coordinate 8,542 of JALLPF010000306.1, read as the reverse complement.
TGACATCGGTGTACGGTGTCACCTTTATGGGGGCTAAGAAGCAAATCAGCGAAAAGATCGAAGAAAAATTAGAAGGAAAGGGTGTAGACATTATTGAAATTGATGGCGAAATTCACGTGGCATGTACCTACCTTGCGTCGCTTACGATGGAGGTAATGGGCCAGCTCTTCACCGGAGCACGTCAAACAATGAATTGGCTCACCGCGTGTGCCAAACTGATTTCATCACAAGGTCAACCAGTCTCTTTTATATCGCCGATCGGGGTACCCGTTGTTCAACCATACAGGCAGAACCGAACTTTTCATGTTGTGACACTCCTGCAGCATGTAGTTCTCACAAATGATTCGGACATGCTTCCTTTGCATAGCCAGCGTCAAACGAGTGCCTTTCCCCCCAACTTTGTGCACTCCCTCGACTCATCGCACATGTTGTTGACAGCTATTGAGATGCACAGACGAGGGTTATATTTCTCCTCCGTCCATGACTCGTACTGGACTCATCCCTGTGACATTGAGGAGATGAATATTGTCTTACGAGAGTGCTTCATTGATTTATACAACAGACCTCTCCTTGAGGATACGAAGAAACGATGGGAAATTCGTTATCCCTCCATCAGGTTTCCGGATCTTCCAGAGTGTGGGGATTTGAATCTCGAAGATGTCAGGTCAGCGCCATACTTCTTCCAGTAAAAGTATTATAGAAATATCGATATAAAAGCTAGCCGAATCAAATATTATTATGTTATCAAAATTGTGTTACCGTTATGACGACTAGTATTATGCACAGTTTGGACATCGCGTGAATACTGCAAGAATTATTTGTTTGTGCCCATGAGTCAAAGTATTCAGCACTTTCGAATACGTTTTCAGCAGGTTCGGATTGGGACTGAGCGGGTCCGGACGGTTCGGATGCGGAATCGCCCGTACTTTCATTGACATCACTCTGAACAACCTCCTTCGGTTCTTCATGGGTTTTAATTTCGTCTGTTTCAATAAATCCTTTTCCCATACTGTCCTCTGGCGAAAAGGGAACGGCTTTGGATACCGTTGACAGGGTTGGCCCTGCAAGTGGTGGGAAAGATGGCTGGCCGTCCGAAATTTTTGTAGTGGTGTTACTCGATGGTTTTGGGCTTGGCGCTCGTGTGGGTGTAACTCCCGGAATCGGGGGTGGACAGGTTGAATCCCATGTTGAATCTGTCAATTGGAATATTCGAGATTAGTAGTTCAAAGAAGACTTTTTGGGTGAGTTACATTCATCACACGAGCGTTTAATTTCGTCGTCAAGTAGGTACTTACAATCATTGCAGTAGATAAAGCCGGGCCCACAGGATCCGTATCGAGAACGGCAATGGGCGTCAACCGGACATCTCTCGCCGGTGCATGTGAAATCGTTCTTAATTTTTTCTGTCTGAGTGGGCGATGGTGATTTCGAACCTGACGGTGATGATGTTGAGTCTATAATAGTTTGGGTGGGTGAAGTGGAGTCGGCAGCCGTTGAGGTTGGCGATGATGAGTTAAAAATGAGTTCAGTCGGTGATGTTGATATAATACTTTCAGAGGGTGGAGTGGTCAGAATGGCGACGATTGGGCTCGTTGCATTCAATGTTTCAGCAAAAGTAGGAGACGATGAATTTGCCTGCGACGAAGGGTTTGAACTCAGAGATTCTAGCGAAGGGTTAGTAGTCTGTTCGAAGACGGGATATGCTGACGAAAACCCTTCGGTTGGAGAATGGGTCCGAACCGGCCTGGTGACTGACCCCTTTCCCCCACCAGGTTTGGTCCATTTTTTTGCAGTGGGTGACATGGTGTAGACACCAAACTCATCGTCAGATGATAAAATTGTGGGCGCCTCAGATTCGGGTACAGATGATTGACTTGATGATGGAGTTTCATACGGATCAACCGCATCGTCAGATGTTAAAAATGTTGGTGCAGGCGATTGACTTGATGATGGAGCATCGTTGGCTTCAAGGTCATCGGCGGATGTTAAAATTGTAGGAGTCTCGGACACGGGCACAGGAGATTGACTTGACGCTGGAGTATCACTCGGACAGTCCTCCGTCCAAGTAGCCTTTTCGTTGCAATATGTCTCACCTGGACCGCAGAAACCATATTGACTGCGACAATGATCCAACTCGGAACAGGGTTCGCCAGCACACGGACCTAGGGTTGGTGATGATGTCGTTTCAAGTAGAGTGGGAATCGCGGTTGTTGTTGTGGACACGGGGACGGGCTTCTGTACAGCAGGGCGCTTTCCCCCCTCTGCTTTTGGCTTAGTTGTATTTGACATTTTGCTTAGCGATGGTGATGGTGACGGGTCTAGTGCTGGGGTCGCTGTGGATTCGTCCGAGGCAACAGTCGATTCCTCAGAGGATGATGATGATGTTGATAGCTCATCTTTTTCCAGTGCAGTGCTGTTCACAGCAGGAGCAGAAGATGATTCAGCTGAAGATAGCTCATCTTGGTCCAAGGCAGTACTATTTGTAGCTGGAGCTGGAGCAGGCGTTGATTCAGCTGAAGAAGACTCATCCTTGTCTAGGACAGTACTATTTGTAGCTGGAGCTGGCGTTGATGCAGCTGAAGAAGACTCATCATCGTCTAGGACAGTGCTATTTACAGCAGGAGCAGGCGTTGATTTACCTGAAGACGGATCATCTTTGCCCATTATAGTGCCATTTGAAGCAGAGGCCCCCGGGATTGATTCGGCTGTTGAAGCCGATGGAGCAGCAGCAGCCCCTTCCTTAGAATCGACTGCAGCGCCACATGCCACAGCTTCGATACAAGTTGATGATTCGTCACAAAACCAATCGTCGCCAACCTTAATTTGTGGATTGTAGCAGTCGTCGAATAGGTCGCATTTATCCTCCGATATTTTGTACCCTCTATCAGCCAACGTTACCTCAACGCAGCGGAAGGCTGCGCCGGCAGCGCTTACAGCGTCACCCCCAACTGGTTCGGTTCCGTTACCTGTAGATGAGGATGATTGCATTGATGGATCTTTCGTTGGTGTCTCAGTCGATCCACATAGACCGAACTCTGTCACTTCGTCATCATAGAAGGCCCCTCCAGTCACCAACTCGACTCCATCATATGTTACTGTGTAGTTTCCCTGTCCTTCATCACAACACAAGCCATCGCCACCAGAGTCAATGATTGTGAACGAGTAGCACCCCGGTTTGTAATTGATGCATTCTACTGGATAATCGTACGGTTCCCCAGAAACTAATTCATCGTTGCCACCCTCAGCTACAAGTTCATTGGATTCCGTGTCATTTACCTGCCAGGATATTTCGTTCGGCCACGCATCTGCAATGACCGTGACTTGGAAAGGGATACATTCTTGCGGACCAGAACCTGAACCCGTTGCATTTCCAGCAGCCCCGCCGTCCAAAAAACCCTCAGGATATCCCAGTTCTTCTGTGCAAGACGTGCCAGTGAAGCAGAAATCTCCACCACTGCATAATCGAAAATCAGTTGAAAGGATTGCAAAGAATAGAACACAACAATAATTAACTCACGGGCATTCCGTATCTTCTCCCGTCGGGCATCTCTTCTTACAGGCTCCGATCGCATCGTTCCAGTCGGACCCACAGAAACTAAAGGAGACGAAAAGAATAAACCGGCAAATTTTGTGGCACACAATGAACACGATTAAGACTGTCACTTACAACGTCAACTGAAGGGCAGGCAATGGTGCCCACGTTGGTCGCCCCGAAGGCGACGAGGTGGGACTTCCCGTTGGCATTGGCAGAGTAGGAGAAACACTGGGCTGATTTGATAAAGTCGGCGGAGATGATGGAAACGTGGTTAATGTGGGGTGTAGAGCTGATGAAGGATGGATACGTAAATGGGTCGGATATGATGCGGATCGAAAGTAAGAATGCGAGGTATTGGATGAGAATGGCGCTCACTTGGAATTGGGGTTGGCTCTTTGGTTGGTCGACTGCCGCAATCGAAGAATAATGCACGAGTTTTAGAAATTTCTGCGTATAGTATTATCCAAACGAGTGCAAATTGATCTCACTGTGTGGGGGGCTGGAAGAAGACATTGTTGGTAACTTTGCATATTATCGTACCTGGTAGTACAATCAAAAAGTATAATTTTTGGTTACAATCTACTTACAGGTGTCGGAGAATAAGTCCTTCCATCGCAATTGGTCCCATAATAACAAACTGTTGGAAGAGGGCAAAAGAGTCAACAACGTCTGAATGGCTAGGTTGACAGTGTATACCACAGAACATTCAAAAAGGCTCACTTTGACCCATCGGGCACTCCTTCGCCGTAGGGCAATGAAGCGAGCACTTGGCATTCGCATCATCGAGTCCTACCCCGCAGAACCAATGATCGGTCAGATCCTCACTCGGAAAGACCAATGGTTCGGGAGGAGGTATGGGCATATCGGTGGGTATTTTCGTCGGACCGCCCACGGGAGGTGTCGTGTTGGTAGGCGCGAAGGTGAGCTGGGCGGTCGGATACTCCGTGTCGGGTGGAAGATTGCGAGCGTCGCATGCTGTAATATCTGGGAAGCATATCATTCCTTGCGGACATTCGGCTAGTTATTGATGAAAAACAGTAAAATGAGAATGTAAGACAATCTCCTTCCACTGAATGAATCCCTGGGAGAAAGATTCAATCAAGACCATCTCAATACAACAAAAGTGACAATGCACTCACATGCCTGACCAGAGGCACAATGCTGCACGCAAGTCTTGGCCTCATCCAAGCCCACCCCACACCAATAATGATCCGTCAAATCCTCGCTGATCCCCGTATACGTGGGCCTCCCAGTAGTCGGTGTCGCCGGACTCTCCTTCGGAGCAGTACTATTATTGCCCGGGACATACAAGCTTCCATCGCCATACTGCGCGTCGCAGGGCGAATTGGCGAAACATTTCTGATCGTTTGCGTGAAATTCGCAGTCTTCGTTGCGGCCGGAGGGGCAGTGTTGACGGGTTTTACAGTCGGGGTCGTCCCATTTGTAGCCGCAGAAGAAGGTGTCTTCGGGTCCTCCGGTCCAGGTGACGTTGGAGCTGAAGGCTGGGAGGGTTTGGAGGAGGAGGGCGGCTAGAAGAATTCGTCTGAGTGATGGTTGTGATTGTGGCAGTCTTGTGATTTTTGAATTGCGTTTCTGCATTGACATATTGACATTACTTTCACCGCTTGTTAGTGCGAGTGGCAGTGATTATTAGATGATGATACTTTTAGTAATTTATCTTGGATGGTACTGGGTACTATTCTTTCGCTCTCGTCACGCCAATGGAAAAGTACTCCATCGCGGTCGTTGCGTTAGGTTGCGTTGTTGTTGTAGGGTAGCGTGTCGTGCTGGGGCGGGCACTCCTGGTCAGCCCCGTCATAGATCGCAAAATTCCATGGGCTGTTCTGTTCCAATAAACAATGGAATATCGCGGTGTTGGCAAGATCTAAAATCAGAAAGGGTCGTCCGGATACGATCCGTTGTCGCACGATTTGGAGATTTCAGAGGTAAATGATGCGGAGAAAGGCAACTCCTACGGACACTAAAATAGGAATCAATATGTTTTTTCTGAATTTTTGAGTCTTGCGGACAATACCCATGCATAATAATAATATTTTCACATCATCATACCCTACCGAGTACGAACTCAGTGTCAACATGAATTTAACTATAAGTCCTTACGTAGGGGCATATCAATGATGCCCAAGATATCCAGAGATATCCTACGAACCATAATAACCACACCATACAAAGAACCATTATGTCCACTGTTTTCTGTTCTGGTACACCCCATCACCGGTGCATGCCTAATTATATCACCTTCATCAGTATGTTTTCTTTATGATGTTGTTATCACGAACAAACCAAAATAACATGAGATTCATCCAGCTCAATATCCTGCGCAAAAGGGAAGAGACTCTCAAGTCCAACACCAGTTCTCCCAGCGTGATCAAAACTTCTAGTTGGGGTTCCGAAACGACAGTAGGTGACTCGCACTCTGAAGGGGAGAAAAGGCAAGATGCTTCTGTAGCATCGAATACCAAGGGAGAGAGTGATGAAATCATTGACAATGTGGATATGCTGTTTAATGAGTTCACGGTTTTTCGAGGGAATTTGAAGGAGTTGATTGCAATTTATAAAAAGCATCATTGCTCAATAAAAGCTTTGAACGAGACGAGATTTGACGTAAGGAACAGTTGGAATGTTTCCATGATTCCTATTTTCACATTAATGGAACCCGGGTGAACTAACAGTTTCAAATGGTATTCTCAAAACGTCACATTACAGACAGCCATCAAGTTGGATACCATGTTTGGAAACTCACCCATCGCGAGTGCAGTTGCTAAGGGTGCACCCTCTCCACAAGCAATTTTTTCAAGCTTCTTTTTGGGTGCCCTGAGAGACGATCAAGTCGAATACTGCAAGAGTGCCATGAATCAGGAAGTCGATATCAACAAAATTGGAAATTCGAATATCTCCAATGAGAAAGATATGGCAGGAGAGGAGGCAGGTCCCGATAAAGATTTTGATGATGTGATTGAGAGCCACAATGAGCCTGGCGAAAAGGAAAATTCAATCCGTAAGGAAAGACATGCTGATGCGAAGAAAGAAAGATCAGCATCTCCATCTGTTCATCCGCCACCGCAACCTCGTTATGATAGGAGCGGTGATGCGGATCCCGATATTCCATCTGAACATACGTCAACCCATCCTCAAGATCCCCACAGCTATCCCAGAAATAGTGTATTACGTGGTCATTCAAACAGCTATTTAAATGTCATCGCAGAAGAAGATGACGATGATTTTGAAACCTGCAGTGTATATACTCCAGGTGATCTTGACGACGACGACGATGATTTCAAAACCAGAAGTGATGACGAAGACGACGATTTCAAAACCAGGAGTGATGACGAAGACGATGATTTTGAAACCAGCAGTGAGGATGAAGACGATGATTTCGAAACAAGTAGTGAGGACGAAGACGATGATTTCGAAACAAGTAGTGACTATCGAAGTTGGGACTGCGGTGTTGCCGATGTGGCTAGTCGTCTGTTTGTTTTGCTTGGCAATAAAATCAAGATTAAAAACCGCAATGTTCTATCCCAAGAGATAGTAAACCCCGAACCCGATGTATCGGTGGATGCCCTCACGGACGAAACAGTTCTGGAAGCTCTTGTGACTTCAAAATTTGAAGCAGGTATTATACCTAGAGTCGTACCACAATCTTCTTTGGGAACATTATCTGGAACTACTCAAAAGCTGTCTAACATTGAAATCTACGAGGCTCCTGCGGTGTACTCTACCCTTCCCAGAACTGAGGGGATCGATCCAATGGGAGATAACCGTTCAATCAATGAAAAGAGGTATTGCAAGTCTACTGGCCCAATATCAAATGAAGGAGAGCCTGTAGTGGTAAAGGTTATGGGGAAGAATTACATAACCTTCAATTCTTCAGATGGAGCCAAATTAAGAGCGATTGTCAACAGTCCAGAACCAGATGAAGTAGTAGATTACCAAGCAGATGAAAACAACAATGGTCAACCCCAAGGGATCTCAAACCACGATCCAGATGTAATGACCTTTGACCTCACCACAGAAAAACCACAAGGTTCTTCAGGAGCACCCTCGGGAACTACCTCAAAGGTATCATCTTACTTTGATATTCACGCTGCTTCTTATATCGAGACGAAAAAGTATTTGGATCTGCATGACAACCTCGTAAAGTACATAGAAGACTGGGAACTTACTTTGCTTCAATGTGTTCATGCCCTTTACACCGTATATATGAAACATCGCAAGGACCTCCAACACTACATTAAAAAGATGGATTATCTAAACACTGAAATGAGCAAATTGCAAAAGACGGCGGAAGAGAAGGAGAAGCCGCTGAGTACTAAAAAGGTTGAGAGGTTGGATCGCAATGTTGTCAAATTGGCACTTGCAAAGGCAGCGCATGACAGTTCCGGTAAATCTCTCTGCTTTTTCTTGGACGAGGTTGTGAATAGATCATGGAGGGATGTATTCCCGATGCTACAACGCGGATTCAAGCTTGAACAGGACTATGTTGCAATGCAGGCTGAAATTTTCGGAAAGTTGAAGGGGACTGCCGATTTGTTGGAGTTAATTGCGACCGAACATGAAGATTCGTCGTTGAAGATTATTTCCTCGAGGGAAGGTTAATGAGGTAATCGAATTTACTTAAGATTAAAATGTAGCAGTCTCGTGATTTTTGAATTTCGTCTCTGCATTGGCATAGCAGATGTAGGCTTCGGTGATTCAATTCGTTGTTGCCCTCTCTACGCCACAAGACAATGATTATAGACATCGCGGACGTTGTAGTTGTTGATACAGCCACAAGAGACCAGAGGAACGGCACTTAAGGCTGATGCTTACCACTGAACGTTTTGAACGATTTGGGGGTACCCTGCTTCGTTTACCGACCATCGTTCATGATCATCCTCTTTCGATCTCTCCCGGATCAGATTTTATATAATATGCGTGAAGTACTTAGGTAATCTGTTTCATAAATAATGCTCATTTTTCGTCGAAATAGAGGAAGTTGCTCGA
>JALLPF010000305.1:0-12097 GCA_036939455.1 Cyclotella distinguenda | reverse complement strand
CATAGGTGTGGCATAGTTGCGGCGCAAGCGCCGCATAGTTGCGAATTTTTGTCGTGACGAATCTTGACGATCGAGACCAATCGTGATACACTCAACATCATCATCACCCATCTTCATGACCAACACCGCGACCATCGCCTACGCCGACAATATATAATACCGTTGCTTGTCGACTATCCTAAAGATAAAGACCATTATTATTTTATCGTTTCGCTGAAAGTATGAAAAGCCTTATACGAATCCTTGCTTTAACAGTCGGCGGCATCAACGCTGTTCTTCCGCCCGGATACGAAGATGAAATGTTTTGTCCTCCCAATAATTGTCGTTTTTACACCAACCCATTCGGGTACGTCGGTCCCACAAGCTCGTTCAATAAATGTTACAATCCTAACACCGACAAGACTACGGATGGCGTGTGGACGGGTAGCTTGACAAATGTCACCGCTCCTGAGGGTTGGATCGAGCCAAGAGATTGCTCCGCAGATAATTATAACGAGTGTGACACCGACAAGGATTGCAAAGCAATCATCCGCACGAGGGCACCGTCCAGTGGCGGTTTCGGTTTTCCGTGTGGTTGCTATGCAGACAGTTTGATCACCCCATTCGATGAATGTGAGGGGGCGAATGAGACCATGTGCAAGACCACTAACTGTACTAAGAGAGAGTGCCAATATCAATTTGCAGAGTGCGTCCCAGGACAAAGTGAGACGGGCAATCGATGCACTATCAGATTTCTTCCAGGAACGTACTCTACTGATGAATTTGGGAATACGGTTCGCACGACTGATCCTCCTTCTCCAAGTCCGATGTCGTTAAATGAAGGAGCATCGGATGATACTATCACTGAAAACTTAGCCCTCTCAATGGAGATACCTTGCTCAGACGACGACGAATGCTATACAGTCATGAGATCCCGTATTCCTACCCAGAGTGAGATTACTGGTGTTGATCTATGTGAGTGTTACTCTAACTCAGACGGTTCTCCATTCGACGAATGTGAGGGAGAGAATGATACGACATGCCCAACGACCGATTGCTACGATGATGATTGTGCCGGCTGGGAAGCATACTGCAGTATGAAAGAGGATGGAAAAGGGAATTGCAACGTTCGTGATACAACCAGTGACGACTTTGTGGGATCGACAAACTCACCAGATATCGTGTCTACACCAGTTCCTGTCAACTACACTTGGAGTGCCGGTCTATGTTCATCAGACGAGGAGTGCGAATTTAAGATTCGAGAACGAGTTCCTGGCTTGAGCGAAATTATTGGCGTCAACACATGTGAATGTTACGCGACCTCCCTATCAGATCCATTCGATGAGTGCCAGGGTGAAAGTGACATGACGTGTCCTATTGCTGGCTGCTTTGAGAATCAGTGTGAGGGTGAAAAGGCCTATTGCTCTCAAGAGCAAGGGGTCTGCATACTGTCGAATGTCAAGGATAACGTAGTGCAAAACACACCAATCATATCTGACCCTTGCCCAACTTTCATAAACGAAATGTCAACCCCCAATACTAAGCCCAGTCAAGCTGACAACAATGCCGAAAGTATGTCAACGACGCCGAATGAGGACGACATTGATAAAATATTGGGCATGTGTCTTTTTGACGATGATTGCCTTACTTTGGTGAGGTCGAGGATACCGACCAAGAAGAACTTCACAGGAGTTAATATATGCGAGTGCTATCCAGCCTCATCTAGGGGACCGCCTTTTGACGAATGTGAAGGCGAAGATTCAACTTGTCCAGTAGCCAAATGCAAGAATACCTGTGACGGTTTAATTGCGTTTTGTTCAAAAGCTGGTATTTGTATTATTGCTGATATCGATGCAAACGGGTCCATCGTACAAAACAATACATTGTTTGCTGCTGGTGCGAGCATAGAGGGTACAAATTTTGCATCTGGACCTGCTAAAATGAGTTTGTTGGCCGTCATTATCAGGGCTTCTATTCCCTTCTTTCTTCTTCTTTAGGTCATGTTCTTGCGTGTCGGTTCGTTCTAAGTTACCATAGTTCTTATATTTAACTGCTGTCAAAATCATGTAGTCTTTGATATTACACCCCGACACCTAGAAGTACTCTCGACTATTCTGAATAATCGTTCGACGTCTTATAATTTCCGTCAGCTTCCTACTTCCTGCGCTCATTGTTGCGACTCCCCTCGTTTTGCCATGCTCCACAAGTGTTTGACGACTTGCATCAGTAAATCTACCGTAGTCTTCTCCCTCCTTCTTCTCCAGCACAGCCATTACTCGACTTCTTGCGCCGCTATCGATTCAAAAAAGGGTTAGAGACACACCATATCAGAACTTGATAATAATCATCAATGCACCCACCGATGGCCTAATTTAGCTCCCTTCACAAGAAACTCTAATGCCCACCCTCTATCCATCCCAATGCCTTCTCCGTCCAACAAGCAATCTCCCAGCATGTAGCTTATCAGGAGGAATAACAAGAATTATTAGCGATACCCCAACCAACAACCGCACGATGCTATCATTACTCACCACGCAGCAGAATGATCTTTCTCCGCAGCAAATCGGAACCACCTGACAGCCTCTTCTCCATTTTCGACAACCCCATCTCCCGTGTAATATGCCACACCCAACTCGTACTCGCTTCGTCGATCGGCAAAACATTCAGTATTAATCAGAACGAAACGACGAATCTCAAGTGGTGTCGTGGTATCCCCAAGACCCTCACCTTTGCGCATGACCATATAAATCAGAACATCGACGAAACCAGGACACAGCCGCCACAGGGTTGGGCTCAATACCACCACGTCCATCATTTAAACACATTCCATAATATGTCATGGCGTCTCTATACCCCCTTTCCGCCAGCGTACGAATCATTTCCAATCCACGGGGTTGTTCCGCCTCATCAAAATGTGTCACAAGGGCACATGCAACATTGAACTTTATTCGTCTACAGTACCCCTTGTCGGATCGGAAGTTGGGACTGCGTGCACAATAGATTAGTTCATTCAAAAGCATCGAAAGATCCTCCTCTGGGGCGATGTTATCTGGCCAGGATGTGCTTGGTGTCAAGGTTGAAGTGGATGTTGAGCCGACAGTATCACTCGAGTCGTCACCGCTCGGCGGCTTATACTCCCATTCGGATCGATAGCCATCGATGAGGGTCCGATGATGTTTGAGTACTCGATGGAAGCGTTCGGGTTCGGATTCTTCTATTCTCGTGGACGAAAAAGGAGGACTCTCGCAATTTGTTGGTGATCTTACCCAATCCAACGCGACAAATGAGGATTGACCGACAAGAATGGATGAAGTATCACGTTTTTGACTAGATGCAAGGGCTGCGCCGAATGAAACTGCTGCAATCGCCGAGGCAGAAGGGTAAGGAAGGAAACGCCGCTGATGGGACACAAGTTTCGACAACATGATGTGTGCAGTTTAATTTTTTATCATGAATCTTGTTGTTATTGTGGTAGTAGACGGCAAACGCGAGACTTGTTTAAATTTGTATTGCAAGAACCGACATTTCTCGGAAAAATGAGTCACAGATCATCATCTTCATTATTTACTTCGCTTTATAATGAGAGTGACAGTAAGGCCGCTTGAATCATCCGACGCTGCTTCAGTATGCAGGATATGGTGTGCAGGATTGAGCCAGACAACACTCCATGCCTTTCCTTGGTTCCTTCGGTTTCGTGCAACCGCTGAATTTAACAAGATGCGCGATGAAGTAATTTCCGAGAATGGGGATCTTGGCCCTGACGGGTCAAATCTCATTTCAAACTATGGGAGCAAGACGGATAGAAAAATGTTCGTGGCTTGTGTTGCCTGCGACGAGCTCGGATCAACGTCGGACGAAGTTGTTGTTGGGTGTTGTGCAGTTAAGAGGGGGATAGACGCAAATAAAGAAGAAGAAGGGAGTAAAATTGCAAGTCTTTGGAGAATGAGTGTGGATGAAACGCATCGGGGAAAAGGAGTCGCGACAAAGCTGACGAATGCCTGTGAAGAATTCGCGCGGAATGACTTGGGTTGCACTAGAATGGGGTGTTGGACTCTCAATCCCATCGCAGCTAAGTTTTACGTTGACAGGATGGGATACAGGAAAGTAGATTCTATGTATTTCATTGACAATTGGATTATCAAGTTATTCGTCCCTCCAGCTTGTTGGTACGAGAAGGAAATCTGATAATACAGTATAAAGAATTGTGATGTAACTTTTTTTTTGTGAAAGTGGTGACTGCTGCCCATATGAGTTGGATTTTCCACACATTGCCGTCCAAGAAAGTTTATATATCAGACGACCACGTCCCTGTCCCTAGCCTGTCCCTTACAAATCTGCCTTTGAACACTACGTAATTTGACCCGTGAATGTGCGAAATATTGATGACTATGCAAGTATCTTCACAGGAACAAGCATAGTGGGTTCACGCTGAGGTACAGGGAATATTCTCACGTTTCTCGTCACTATGCAGAGTTAACGCCCACGGCAAATTTACACAGTTTGTAAATGATTGTTCGGTGAGGGAGATTTAGGTACTTTTCCAACCCCTCTCGTGCTTCTCGTGAGCTCTATTGTTTCGACTGCATCTTCCCTTGGAACCTGAGAATAATGCCCTCTTCTCGAATCAGCTGGTAAATTAGTGGTTCGCCCTGATGCTGAGTCGTTGGGTTGATTCCTCATTCGTCGTTGATCAAACAAACTTGCAGAAGCAGCCTTGTGTCGTCGGACCATTCGAATCGAAAAGGCCCCTAAAATCAGGCATATTGTTTGCATTCGTAGCTGCAACGAAGGAATAGCAAATCATTTAAATGCCAACATGATTGTGGTTAGGAAGAATACATGAAAATTTTGTGTACCATTGATCTCACCATTCTAAATTCTTCATCAGCCTCGGTGTACCTACAGGGTCTGAATTCTGATCTAATTCTTGTTATCTTCTGTGAAGATTCCGAGTCTGAATATAAAGGAGGAATCGACGGCGCGAGGTACACATTGGAGAACGTCACTATTTTTCCAAAAGAGAGGTGTGACGTGATCTTCAGCGCATCGTGCACTCACCATAAAACTGTGTGCAATCGAATTGTTGTCTCCTATGATACAACTCACAGCTTTCAAACTCCCCCTTAATCATTTCGTCTTCACTTTCAAGAGATACTCTCCAACTTTGAGGACATAATAAACATTCGCCCACGGGCGAGCACACTTCACTGGCGATCGTGATCTCTTCATTATTCATACCTAATAAATCTTCGATACCGCGCTGCTTCGAACCATATTCAGTAAGCCGTCTACGTTGACTTACGTAAAATATGTGTTGTCGCCGATCTGAGGATGAAATGACCTCCTTAGCCGCTGCATCGTCGATGAATGTGATGTCAATCATCGATACGGAGTATAAGAAGATGAATAATATTGCTGCATGAAATAGTTTTCGAAGCAGCCTTTGGTGAGAGATCATAAGTGGCAAGGAACGAGCAACCGCATTATAAATGTTGGTTGTCGGCGGCGGCAGTTTGATCAGTCATTTTTGTGTGAGCCTATCTAGAGAGGTAGGTAAGTACCTAGGTAGGTATAGAAAATGAGACAAATCCCGAACGACCAACATACGGTTCATCGTTGTCCTGTGTCAGTCCCCTTTTACGTAGAGTATGTAGGAACGTACGTGAATGATTCCGCTCACGACGGTTATTGAGTCGAGACGTCCCTGTTATCAACTCCAATCCACGGTCAAAGATGCAAACAAGATCAGTTATGACGGCAGATTGACAACAATAATTAAGACACGCAGAGACGCAACATGAAACCCAACGATACCGAAGGCGAAATGATCGAAAAGGATGGGTCCGTGCCACACCGAGGATTCCTTTCCACAGAAGAATCTCCAATCTCGTCACTTGCTTACTTGGCGCCGACACCCGTGAAACCTTCCCGCCAATCTCTAATGTCGCGACTCTTCAAATTTTTAGGCCCAAGAAGCACTGATATTCAGCAATTGATAAGCAAATTAGAGGCTCAGTTTCACTATCTTCAAATCAAACATTCTGGTGAGATCATTTTACATTTTACCTGTACTAGTGATGGTATTCGCTGCAACTTTTTTCTTAAGAAATAATCGTCATTTCTAACAACAATCCAAACGAATGACATCAAGAATCCGACGGCAAGAACGATTCGAATGATCCAATCAACGGTACTAGTCTAATTAGAGAAATTCACTTTGTAGGTCGATCAGCTATAGATCCATCAATCATCCAACTATCAAACTTTCTCAGGGATCATGACTTGTTTGGAACTATTACAGAATTGTGGCTGAGCGACAATCTCATCTCTGATGAAGGTGCTTCGTCTATAGCTTCTTTTCTGCAACTCCCTCACTGTGCATTGGTCGAATTGTGGCTAGGACAAAACCACATTGGACCGGTTGGGACGGCCCTGATCTCCGCAGCGTTGAGCAGCAACGCGAATAGCCGGTTGAGGTGTCTGGGACTGAATCAAAATCCTATCGAGAATGGCGGTGCTGGCTGTCTTGCTCAGATGCTTCGGGCGAATCATATGTTGATCACAGTGGACGTGCACGGGTGTTTGTATGATGGTGACAATGCTCGTGATGATAATTTTGAAAGTTATGGCTGCAAGATGGTAAAGATGAGTGATGGGAACGAATATATTGCGAGAATTGACACCTCGAGTCCCCAAGATAAGTTGGGTCTTGTGACCGATCAACGCTTGCTTGACGTCATTGCTACCTTTTCCGCTTTTAACAAAATCAACCCTACAAGAGAACAAACCATCCGAGGTCTGATGCTGAGGTCAAGGATAACTAAAGCTGCAAAGTCTCCCCAAAATTCTTGCGCCAGTGATGGCTCGAAAGATACTAATAATGTCACCCAGTGAAAAGGTACACGAGTCGATGGTTTCGAAATTTCTTTCTGATCTCTGCACCCGCCCGGCAAATGAACATTTAACAGACGACGAAAAGCGGAGGTGGAAAGATTGTGAATGGGAGAAATTATATGTTGAAATCGAGCGGTCACGGATTGCCAAGACAGCTCTTGCGAGGCGATTGGAAATTGGTGTGGATGAAAATGTTGAAAAATTATACGAGGATGAAGATTTCACCAACGGCGAGGATGAAGAAGAATTTATAGGAGTCAACCCGCCCAACATCGAGGAGAGGGTGAGAATTCATAATACAATATCTTTCAGTCAATCTCTCGGTTATAAGCATTGAACACTATATTTGTGGGTTTTAACGACACATAAGCTGGGTCGAGATCTTGATGAAGAAGTTGTGCGGTAAGTAACCTCAATCGTCCATGACCTGTCTAATTTTCTTGGGAAATCCACAGCCGTCAACTTTTATTGCAGTACCGAGTCAAGGAGCTGGCGAGATCTGAAAATGGGCATCGCTGGTTCCAGCAAGGTAATATCAGAGCACAAACTACTAGGCAAATCTAGGGATCAAAAAATCGAAGGAAAAGAATCATCCACCAGCGCGTTCAATGATGGGCCTCCACGAAACCCCTTCAAAGAGAGCGCTTTGACGCCGGTTTCAGAAGAAGATGAAGTGGATAAAACTGACAAAGAGGATGTATTAAACTCTTGACGCGTTACGAGAAAACAAATTGCCCTTCAACAAGTTATCAGTAAATATGTCGTTGTATTTTATATTTATTTCCAGACGCCCAAACAAAAGCTCAGTCAATGTGTTGTGTTGTGATATTTAAATGAGGTCTCCTTAATGCTGTTGATACCCGTTGTTCACCATCACTGCTCCGATTTCAGCCGATTTACTTTTTCAAGTTCATTTCATTCAAATAATCGATGGATGCCTTGAGTAGGTCGTCACCCGCATTGAATTTGTTAGAGATACGGGCTTCATTCATTTTCCAAACTGCTTTCATTGATAATGTACCAGTTCCAGTTTTCTCGAACATCAACTCTCGAACCCTACAGAAGTTAACCAAAGGGTCGCAGTACAGCTCATGTTCGTCGAGATTATGTCCTTTACGTTCCGACATTTCACGAAAGAGCTCCTGTTTGCACTCGATATCATTTTCTAATGCCTTCACATCTGACAGTGTAGCTTCGGGTATGATAAACTCTTGTCTGATGAGATAGTAACCTGCACCGCCACGTTTCGCGAAAAGCAAGCTGTGCGATTGATTCTCCAAAATGCTCTCATGCAATGGGACGCATTGAGCTGTTGTATCGTTACGATCATTCTCAGCTTGGTGGAAACGCTCAGCCTCTATCAAAAGAGGATCTCCTTGTTCCAAGTCCTCTCTCCAACACCACGAACTCCTTCATTTTTCTGGTGACTGATGTCGAACTCAATAACTGAATATGGCGTCTTGGATAGTCCGGCAACCACCTCTAGAAGCGGATCTCCATGGTTCTTCTGGATGCCCATGTTTCGTTTTCTTAAATAATATTCCAAAATTGACCACCTGAAGTTATGGATGCAAATTTAAGTTCATGAGTGACAACAGCAATCATTGAAGATGATGGAGGGAGTTGTACTGCTCCATCCCATGATGCAAAACTGCAAAGGCACCTGTGCTCTCGAAGACATGGGCATTCGATAAAATGGTTTGAATTTAAAGTCCCTTAACTTCTTACGAACGGCTTACCTGAATGTATTTCTCAACGGAATTAATGCTCGGTAATTCTGTGGATAGAATGTGAGCTAAACTATCGTATTTTATTCTTCTCTTTCGTGATTGCTCGGTCGATATTATGAGACTTGTAACGAGTGTTCAAGTGCTGGTACGGTGTCAGAACAGGAAACAACGTGGGACTGGAATGTGTCACATCATGGAACACCATGGAAAAGCTGTCCCCCTCCTCCATTCCGCAGGATCCGAACCCAGCATGCCACACGAAGACACCGGATGATGTTCGTGATTGTTTGACGCTCGTCTTACAAGAGTTGGGATTCGGATGTGTCTCACAAGACTGGATAGATTCGAACAATAATTACACACGGAATGATGATGAGTTTCTTCCGGGTAGATAGGGTTAAGTAATAAGAAGTACGCTATGCTTGGTAGTCACCGCACCTGATGCCGTTTCGAGGTTTTAGTACTCTGCGATTCCGAGGGGGAAAGTAATTCAACTAAGCTTTAGCTTTTAACTCTATATTAATGTTTCACACAACCAGATTCATGGGTCATCATGATGTTTTTATGATTGGGGCTGTAATCCGCTTCCCTCCCTCTCTTGATAATCAAAAAATGTTATCTCAAAGACAACAAACCATCCAAGTAATTTACTTGTCGTTAAGAGCAGCAACTCCTGGAAGAATCTTTCCCTCGAGCAGCTCAAGAGACGCTCCTCCCCCCGTGGAAATATGAGACATATCACCCGCACGTCCACTGAGTTCCGTGGCCGCAACCGAGTCACCACCTCCAATAATGGTAATGGCACCCTTCTCCTTGGATAGATCGGCAAGAATATCGACAATTGCAAATGTACCCTTCTCAAAGGCCTTCATTTCAAACACTCCCATGGGTCCATTCATAATAACTGTCATGCAATCCGAGAGGAATTCTTTCTGTTCCGCGGTGGATGCGGGACCGTTGTCGAGTCCCATCCATCCATCGGGGATGGCATCCGAGGAGACGATTTGTGTGGCGGCGTCGGCGGCGAATTTATCGGCGACAATAATGTCGGAGGGGAGGAGGATTTGTTTGCCGAGTGATTCGGCCTTCGCGAGGACTTCCTTGGCGGTCTCAACGTAGTCGTCTTCGACGAGGGAGGTTCCTACGGGAAGGCCCTTGGCTTTGAGGAAGGTGAATACCATGCCTCCTCCGATGACGATCTTTTCACACTGTAAATTATGGCGAGCGATGGTTTGTTTAGAGGCCATGTAAATTGGGAAACATTAATTGCTCATCTTCGATGATGACAAAGTAGATAGTATTAGCAGTTTACATACCTTGTCAAGAAGGGCATTGAGAACTGTGATCTTGGATGAAACCTTGGATCCACCAACAATAGCAGCCATGGGCTTCTTTCCATTCTCAATAGCACCATCAAGGTATTCCAACTCCTTCGCAAGCAAAAACCCACTGACCGAAGGCTGGAGGAACTTGGTCACACCCTCGGTAGACGCATGGGCACGGTGGGCGGTACCAAAGGCATCATTGACAAACAGGTCAAAGGGAGCGGCAAGCTTCTCGACAAATCCCGGCTCGTTCTTTTCCTCCTCCTTGTAGAAACGCGTGTTTTCGAGCATGATGACGTCACCTTCCTTTGCGGCACCGACAACGGCCTTGACTTCGTCACCGATGCAGTCACCGACGAGTTTGACCTCCTGTCCGAGAAGTTCGCCCATGCGGACGGCGCAGGGTGCAAGGGAGAATTTGTCCTCGGGTCCGTCCTTGGGTCGGCCCAAGTGTGAGCAGACGGTGACAATGGCGCCCTTGCTCTTGAGGTATTCGATGGTTGGGATGGAGGATCGGATACGAGTGTCATCGGTAATTGTCTTTCCGTCAAGGGGAACATTGACGTCGCAACGGACGAGGACCTTCTTGCCCTTGAGTTCGGAATCGGAAAGGTCTTCGATGGACTTCTTGGCGTCTAGTGCGAACTCGAATGTTGAGGGGGCAGAATATGTGCGAACGCCGAATGATGAGGTGGTGGGGGCGAAGGCGCAGGCGCATGGGATGGCCAAGAGGGCGAGAGCGGCGGAGAACTTCATTATTGAGTGGGGTTTGGATGGATGTTGACAACGGGAATTGATTTGTGAGCAGGGCGTGGAAGCAGCTTCAACTAGGACAAAGCCGATACGCGGACGTCTACTCGAATTACCTGGGTAGAGAACACGCACCCGCGGCGGATGAACCTGCAATGACATCAGTCATTACCATTACTTTGGATTGGTGGATTCGATTTAATAAACGTCACTAATATCGAATCTAATAAAATAGGGAATGACTCAAAGGTAACACATGATATCTTTTGACGTACAGACGGGACGGTGCGCTGCCACGTACTTGTATAAGTACTTACGAAGAAGATACAACATCCAAATCTATCAAAACCCGTCCGTGACCTATTCAACAATAACCGCCTGGGAAAATCGGCATTGTTCAGGCCAACAACAACATGATTATTTCAAAAGCATGTGCGTCAAAACCACCACAAGTAAGATAGTACAAATCAGTCTCGTCAAATAATATTATGGAGTTCAAACAGACGATACCTGAGCACTTCTATTATCGAGCACCGATTTGAATGGATGGATATCTTGCGACAATGACAATCAACGATCCGAAAATATTCTGACCAATGTAGTCCGCGATAATTTTCCGAAAAAGTATTGGGAAGACATAGCGAATTCACAATCAGCGTAATCAACTGTCATATTCCACAAACCGCCAGAATTATCATGTCCGATGAAACTACCATCCACAAATGCATGTACTGTCTTGAAGAATTTTGTGATCTCACATCCGACACAGAAAAGAACCCTTTGTCCTCGCCCCCCGCAAATGTGTTTCAACTAGGCTGTCTCTGCAAAGGATCCATGGGTGCCATTCATATTCACTGCAAAGCGCGGTTTGCCCGTTTCAAGACCTTATCCACCGACAATCTTCGCAATCGCGAATTCTACTGGACCAACTGCGAAGTATGCAATTCTCCCATGCGGAACCACGATGCACTTGTCGCATTGGCGCACGAGCGTTGTCGTCTGGCTTCCTCGTGTGAGAATGTGCCAATGGACGAGATTAGGAACAAGGTGGAGGTCTGCATGTCGGCTTGTTTTTATGCGACGACGATTGTGAAACAGTGCAAAGGCTATACTTCGTGGTGCGGTGCCGAACCTTTTTGGGAGGAGAGTTGTCACATTTTGCGCAGGACCATTGATGGTCTTCGCCGTTTCTATGAGTGTCCGCACCGAATTGCACTCGTGTGGTCGCTCGAAATGAAGTTTGTCGATTGTTTGTATTATATCTTCCAAATGATGATGGATCGAAGCACTTCCATCGATGAGAATGAGCAAATTTATAAGAACGGGGTCGCACTGGTTTGTACCTACAAAATTCGATTCAAGAGCCTCACTCTGAGTATGCTTGAAATGAAGAAATTTTCCAAAAATGTTGTCAAAAAG
>JALLPF010000304.1:0-12170 GCA_036939455.1 Cyclotella distinguenda | reverse complement strand
TTGATGATGATACAGTCGTGCGGTTTTCACTAGCTCACTACAATACTATAGGTGAGATCCGCTACTACTTGATATTCAAGACACACTTAATGCGCGTTCCAACGGTTTGATCACGATAATTCGTTCTCTCATTCCTTTTTCATAACAGATGACATCAATCGAGCGATCGAGGTTTTACAGATGATGAACAAGTGGACTGATGTGATTACAACCACTTGTCAAAGTGATAGTGGCAAAGATTGAGCTAGAAAATTATTAAATCAGGAGGTCGTGTTTTTACGGTTGATGAACAAGAAAGGGGTCTATGTCGTTACAACAACTTTTCAAACTGGGAATATTAACGACTATATGAGAGACTAAGCTAGAAAAGTAACAAAGCAACAGGAAGACATCATCTCTCCGTACAAGACATGAGTGTATGTGTCTACCACAGAACGATTGCGCCTCAGTCGCTGTAAACGTGGTGGGTTCGGTTTTAATGATACCGACCAAGGGTTTTGTGAATTGTCAATGTGCTGTACTTTGGCGGAAAAAACCTTGATTCTATATGCGCTTGAACTCCTTTCATCTGCCGTCCGCAGTTGCTTTCGTCATGATTGAATGATTTAAGATAATATGTTAAAAAATAATCTTGTCAAAATCCTATTTGTAACAAATCCTAGTAGAGAAAGTTTTGACGACCAGAAATCGCCATGACAATTATTATGCTTGTGGTCGAGAGAGAGCAGCAATAAATGCAGCAACTATTTGTATATCGAAGCGGAAACATCCCTCACAGACGGCATCAGTCGTAACCTCTTACTATAGATGGGAGAACCCTAAGGCTAATCCTTACGTAGATTACAAAATACAAATTTATACCTGACATTTTTTAGTAATGTCAATCGTTACGTCAACAAATCGTGATACAAACAAAACAAATCCTGCCTTTTTTTTTGTAGAATCGTCTGATCATCATCTCTCTTGAGGTATAGGTATAATAATATACTTAGGTAAAGTAGGAGTAGAGTAGGTAAAGACAATCTTGCGGGCATCGTCCCGAACGTCCCAGTATCCTTCAGTAATCCGTCTCCAGGTTGGATCCTCCAGTTTTTGCCAGACTCCACCTCCAACAATGGCCCTTCTCGCCTCCGAATCGTCGCTCTACTCCATCGCAGCCGAATGTCTCTCCGCCCAAGAGTGTCACCTCTCCGACTCCTCCCATCAGCGTTTTGAAGCCTTCGATCTCTCTCCCGACAGCCGTCACGACGAACTGCTTGTTGCAGCTGCCAAAGCCTTCCTGATAAACGCATGTCCGAAACTGCTAACGGCGTTGGAAGGTCACGACGATGGAAAAAGCTCGCGAGATCGACTCGTCAAGATTGGACGAAATGTGAATGCGACCCTTCGATGGGACGAGGTCGTCGTAGGAAAGAGTCTACTCGGCGACGCTGGCGAACAATGTCGAATCAAGACGGAATCCACCCTCCGTCGGTTAGTATCGGAATGTTCATCGCTCGCAACCTTATTGAATGAACCAACCTCCATTCCCAGGGTACGCTACGGACGTACCGGTCTGCTTATATCCATCGTCTCCCTCGGATGCATGAGATTCCAACAATCCTGGAATCGGGGTGGACCGCCCATCACTGACATTTCTCAGGTCGACCTTGAGTGTCATTCGAATCTCGTCAACATTCTACGCCATGCGGTGCACTGTGGAGTTAATCATATCGAGACTGCTGAGGGGTATGGATGTTCCGAGATTCAGATCGGTGCGGCGCTCAAGGTTTTGTTCGCTGAGGGTACTTGTCGTAGGGAAGACTTGATTTTACAGACCAAGGGATTCATTTCTAGTGGTACAACGAAGGAGGGGTATAAGGCGTCGATACAAAGGCAAATTGCAAGATTGGGAGTGGAATATGTCGATTTATTCAGTGTACATGGTGTGAATACTGAGGACCATCTTCTCTGGCTGTTTGATAACGACAAGGGCAACTTGATTGATGCAGTGAGGTCAGAGAAATGAACATTGTATTATGCCATTGTCATGTTCTCTTCTTGTTTAGCTTATCTTTATTGTTTGCTATTGTTTTGCAGAGAATTAAGAGACGAGGGCAAGGTTCGTTGGATTGGTTTGTCTACTCATGCTCCCACCCACGTGATCAGCAGGGCCATAGAGACTGATGCGTTCGATTACATCAACTGTGAGGCATTATTATTTTTTATCTGTCCAAAAAGTCGTTGACACCCTATTACTCCTGTCATTGTCCAGAACTCACGAATGCACTTTTGCTTTGTAGTGCATTTTCACTTTGTTGGTT
This sequence comes from Cyclotella distinguenda, assembly GCA_036939455.1. Classification (NCBI taxonomy): domain Eukaryota; phylum Bacillariophyta; class Thalassiosirophyceae; order Thalassiosirales; family Thalassiosiraceae; genus Cyclotella; species Cyclotella distinguenda. Next base: position 9,867 of record JALLPF010000304.1, on the reverse strand, counting down.
CATACACTGCCTCCGGCGACGGTGATGACAGCTATGAGGGAAACCTCCAGAATGTTCGACTAGCCCACAAGCACGATATGGGAGTTTTCATCATCTCTCCCTACGATAAAGGCGGTCGTTTGTACGCCCCATCACACCTGTTGCGTGAGCTCACACTGCCAGAGTTTGAGCCCATGGAGTACGGATCTCTGTGGCTTTGGTACCACGAAGAACATAAGGGAGGACAACCTGCTCGTATCAACACCATTGTTTGCGGAGCTGGCAGGCCCAGTGATTTGGACCAACCTGTTCTTGCAGCACTGCGTTCCATTACTCCAGAGGCAAAGAGGGACTTTACAGTTGCATCCCATCGCATTCATGAGAGGAAAGTAAGTGTACTTGGCAAGGAGTGGGTTGAAACTTGGCAGCAAGGTTTGCCGAACTATTATCAATCGCCTTCTAGAGGCTCTCAAATTGGAAACATGGTCTGGCTCTACAACGTGATTCGCACATTCGGGATGTGGGAGTTTGCAAAAGAACGTTATGGAACATTAGTTGCGAACTCTGAAAAATGGGACACGAAGAAATCCTGGAAAGAAAACGTCTTCGCAAATCCTGGGTTCAGCTGGATGCCAGGGTGTGGATTTGATCGAACTGTTGATTATTTGGGCGAGCTGAAAGATGTCCCAGAGGAAAACAAGGCGCTTGTGTTGGAAGCGATGGAATTTGTAGACAATTGGTGTTCGGCGGTCAATATTGATAAGTTGACTTTAGAGGGAGGAGTCGAGGAGAAGAAAGAAACGAAAAATGAGGTGAGAATGGTGCCGCTGGAATGGCAGACTGCATATGACATGAGGCCTTGGACTGCATTCCCTGAGAGATCTTAGGAAGGGTTTCAATAGATTTCAAGGATGGCATGTTTTCGGTTATCTATTGAGAGGTAGAGGTAACTGATAGTAGGGGTGAGTGTAGATCAAATATTGAAATTCCAGACATAATGATTCCATCAAGACAACACCGACGACAATTCCGAAATATCGGAGTTGAAGGAATTCGATACCTGCGTAAAGTATAGGAGTGAAAGTATGAACAAAAACAAAAATACTCCGATTTAAAAGTTAAAATTAAAAAAATATGGAGTAAAATCCGCGACACACTCACCCTGGATGCTTTTCTTCCCTGTTCTAAAATTCAACTGAAGAGTTGGCGAGAGAACGTTTTCTCCAATGTGAAAGGCAATATTAAACAATATTCCATGGACGAATTGCAAGATTACAGTGATGATGACGGAAAACACCCTTGCCTCTTAGGCGCGATACTAACTGAAGTGCTGTGAACAGAAATGACGCCATCCTAATATAGTAGAATAGTGAAGTAGATGGTATCAAAACTATACGACTAAGCTAGACGTAAGTTGTATCGAAATGGCATTTTAACTAACACAAACCTATTCTAAAAAAGACTTGGTTTCGAAAGGAAAAACTAATGTCTCCCTAAGAGCCTGCATTATCAGAACTCAGGGAGGGAAGGGAGGGTGCAAAACTATAAAAGGCTTGAGCTTTGGATCGATTCGATGGTAGCAATGCTACTAATTCGAATGAGCCAAAAAGCTTCACCTGCTGTGATGAGTGATGAGCAAATTCAAAAAGTTTATTTTAATTTTACCTATAAAATTAGAATCTCTTTTCATAGGTTTGTGTTAGCTTCGCGGGAGCTAGCCGAAGGTATGCGATGTGAAGTACATTACAGTAGGTTTCAGCTCACGACTATCATCATCTGGCAAGATACGATCACTTCTTCTTCTTGAATCGAACGAATCTTCATTGCTTGTTCGACTTGACACAATGCTGCTCCACATCCGCCACGACGATCGCCATTTTTCCTTTTCATCCTATGAGTACGTCGTCGTCTTATACATCTTCTCTATTTCGACCCTACGGAGTGACAATCCGCCATCGATACATACAATGATTGGTCGACTCTCTAAACCTCTTGCAACTCTTTCGAAGAATACCCTGATTCGATACGGATCCGCCGCCGTCGCCAGTGTAGCCGCCAGGTCACCGAGCACACGCCAATTTCAGTCGACGATCCACCACGTCGAATCTCGTGATCATGACTACTCCTCCGTGGCGTTGAGAAGAGATGACGGTGATTATTACTTCGAAGCTCATGCTGACGCCATTATTTCGGCCCGTGACTTTTACATGGGTCAGAAGCAACATGAAATCACTGTTAATTCCTCTTCAATTGCCGATAATCGGATCGTAGCGATAGCCCGTGATATGGACCTTGTTGAAACCGCGCGAGAATTTGAATCGTATGATAAAATTCTCATCTTGATGAGGCACGGCGAGGCGAAGCACCATCAATTTCAACGTGAGTTTGTCCAGAAACACGGAAAGTCGATCCAAGAATCTAACCTGGACGAGGACTACCCGATCGACCCTATGCTTACTGGCAAAGGGTGTGGACAAATGATGGACGTGTCACGAAGAACTGCAACATTCTTCAACGCCGAAACTGGACTCCAACCTGAATTGTTTGTATTATCTCCTCTGAGTCGTGCGATACAATCGGCCATAATCGCATTCCCAACGCACACAGCATATGCATCGATTAAGAGTATTCCTTGGATTTGCAACCCATTATGTATGGAACAGGCGAATGGCAACAAAAATGGATTCGTATCTAGTCCTCAACAGTTAGATGATGTGTTCCGCGGAGTAAATTTCGATCTTTTCAAGAACTTGGTTGGTTGTGATGTTGACAAGTTCAATTCCAAGAAAGTGGTTCCCTTGTTTGAAAATAAAATCGATTTGATTGCAAGAACCAATGAATTCGTCAAATGGATCAGGGCAAGAGAGGAAAGAGTCATCGTTGGTACGTATTTGGCTTTATCTACCTTGTTGAAGAGCGAATTTTGCATAACGTAACATTGATCAAACAACTGCCAATCCATTCAGTATCAAGCCATGCAACTTTTCTACATTCTCTGTGCGAGTTCTCCCTACAATACATACCGGAAGAAAAAGGCCGTGAAATGTTTCGGAAGGGCGAATTGCGTTCTCTTGGTATCAAGTTTTATTGACACATCATTAGTTATGATCTTGCCTGGTACTTATACTTATATCAAATACTAAACCTATCGATGTAATATAGAATCTCAAGTTCAACGGAAATGGATTTGGCAGCGAACTCGTCCAACTTGTTGAGGATTGGTACACCAACTAATCCTAGTCCTCATCAATTACTAGATGTTATTATTATAATTGTTACACCCCAGTCGGCCAGAGATTTTCATCTCATCCAGTTCTGCAAGTTCTTGGTCGAAGATATACTCATCTATATCATCGATAACGTCATCTGAATCATCAGACAACCTAGATAATTCTACCGACCTGCCACGAAATCCCCGGCATTCATGATCGTGACAATGTTGCCAACACGTCTTTTGGTTCAAGTCAATGGTCCACATGATATTATTACTCCGGTGTTGCCTACCAATACGTTCGCACCACCTGTTTACACACATTTGATATGTTAGATAAAAGGCTGATTTTTCGGAGTTCTTCACGCATTCAATCGACCAAGCTCTGATGCACCCTTGGACTCCACCTCTTCGACCGAGGGTCGATAAGATCTGCCTGTCCAGTTTCGGAATTGGCGATTCGCCACTTGACTGTGTAGAACTATTGATGGATCGATTTGCAACGAGGGTGCACGATGTTACATGCTCCTGAACATTCGGTTTAATGGCGCTATCATCAACAATAGGGCTCGTTAAAATTGGATAGTTGATCTTTGTTGCGTTGGCTGGGACAACTAAAGTTTGAGCTAATGCGTATGCATGACTTTCCCATTCCATGGATGTATGGAATGACTCGTGGTTTGTTACTATGTCCTGGGGAATAAGATCTCGTGATAGGTAAGTGGAGTTACGTTGGCCACAAGCGAATAAGCCAACCTTATACTCACCGAAGAAACCGGCATGGAGCCAGAGGTTGTTTTTTGGGCAGGGACAAAGAATCTAGAATTGTCGAACCCAGGAGGAAACTTGTTGAATTGATTTGCAGCTGCAATTCTGAGGGCGGCAGATGCTGGTTTTCCAAACTTGGACGATCCCATGAGACGAAACAGCCTATTTCGGGTATACACACCAAGATCGACGAAGCAAGTTTTATTGGTGTTGTTTGAATTCTTGCGAGTATCATCAACTATTTCACTCTGACTTCTGGCATATTCAGAACTTGCGGATAATATCTTGTGATCGGTTTTGGAATTGACGAATAAATATTTCGCGAGAGTTGGACGATTCAATGTTAAAACACCACACGCTAACTCATCTGAGAGTCTCATTACAAACCGTTTTGCAAATAATCCAGCAGCTCGTGTATCTGCAAAAAGCTCGCCATTCGGTAGATGAATAATCAAATGACGTGAAAATTTCTCCGGCGTTGATGAATCTAGATCGATTACGCAATTTCTTCTCAAGTTAATCTCATAAATGTCATAGAATTCAGAGCAAAGCTCGATAATGAACTCTGTCATCAGATCCTCACTTTCAGCGATCGATATGTGGACGTTCGATGTTTTGTAATACTCTAAGTCTGGGATTATTGAAATTCATGAAAACAATGTCTCGGTTGGTAATTCGATTTTCGTAAGCTACTAAAATTGGCTAACGTACCGAAGTACAATCTACATGGAGTGCTCTCCCGAATAAGCTCGTAATAATGTCTGTTCAAGGGATCACATTTCTTCCAATAAAATTGAATGAATCTTCCAAGGTTAGCAACAATATACCTTCTTTTCCCAGAAGATGACATTTCCAGAGCAAATATTCGTGGCTCCATTGACCAGAGCTCCGATAAAAACTCAAAACTGCCAGTCGTTACTAGAGACGAAGAGGGTTTGTATTCGTTCTCTCGAAAAAAATCAGCAACGAATCTTTCTCTCAACCCGTTCAGTTTAGAATCTACAATTATTTTTCGTCTTTTGTGTCTATCATGGGTTGGGTTTCTCTGAGATAAAGCGTGTCCGTTCGATTTAGGTGTGAATGATGTCCTCTCGCTCTGTTCAGTTTCAACTGTCGTTTGGTACGATTGATGTTCGGTTGACTCGTCTTGATGAAGAGAATGTCCAAGATAGCAACATGACATTTCGTCTAGCAAATCCATAGCGGCATTCTGGAGAGGAAATACACTAAAGCTGGTAACTTCTTCGTACGCATCAGTTCGAACGTTTTGAATGTCGGTGAAGTTTCTGCGCTCCTGAGCAGCCTCGTTCTTTGATGCCTGCAGGAGAAGACTGCCGAGACGTTTTTCTTCACGGGACAATACATGACCACTATCGCTCTTTCTGTGAAAGGATGACGGGTCGATTCCACAGCTGTGAGAATTCATGCCTAAGTATGATTTCATTCTCATGTTCGTTGAGTGAGAATGAACGTGCTGTGATTGGTGAGATGTGGCCCGATGAAAATCCCGATCCCACCGATCTTCAGACATCTTTTGGTCAAATTCGCAGAGAGGACTAGCGATGGGATCGCCTTGGTGGGAGCTGGTCGTCATAGACAGCGCCTATCTTCAGTTCGCTTGTCTAGTATAAGTAGATGGAGTTCAGGAATGACCAAAAGAGAACACTCTGGCGAGTCTCCCACCGTCTTGCTTCGAATTAAAGGCGGGCAAGCAAAAGTTGCTGTTGCCGTCGGGGTTGTGTTGTCAAAGAGGAGACGCATTTACATTTGGTCTTTGGTACTGTACGAACAGCGTGTTACTGTAAATTAATTGTGATTTTGCTAAAGGGGCATGTTCCAACCGAGGCTCCGCTGTAGAAGGCTGGAGGATGCTTTTTGTTCATTGTTTCATGCAAACGAAGGCGAGCGCGAAGTCATACCGTGTTTCACGGATCATTGGCAACAGCTAAACAAACGTATTCAAGTCACAAGATACTGTTTTATGACTAGATCTTTCTTTTTGCGGACGACGCACTGAGTCTAATTTGTGAAGTATAAGTAGGTAAAGTACGTAGAGTAGCTACGTATGGCACGGCAGGTCTACCTAGGCAGGTACCATGCGTATGTAGGTAGTCGTAGCATGCAACGGACGGGAAAGAAATTCTCCAGTGCATTTTCCAGGTTCCAGACCTGCCTTCCCTCTTTCACTCGACGATGCTCTCAACCCAGTTTACCTAATAATTAATCATCCGCCCCGGTCGACCTTATTTCGAACACTAATTAAAGCCTAATATCCCACGAAAAGATGAGCCAACCCCCCGCCTACGATATGCAGGTCAAACTGCTCATGATCGGCGACTCCGGCGTCGGTAAAACGTGCCTGCTTCTGCGTTATGCAAACGATTCCTTCTCCCCCACCTTCATCACCACCATTGGTATCGACTTCAAAATTAAAAACGTTGAGGTCGACGGCAAACGCATCAAGCTCCAAATTTGGGACACGGCGGGACAAGAGCGTTTCCGCACTATCACCACGTCATACTTTAGGGGTGCTCAGGGAATCCTGCTCGTGTACGACGTGACCGATCGCAGGTCATTCGAGTCCATCCGTAATTGGATTTCTCAGATCCAACAACATGCCGATGTGCACGTTAACAAGATCCTCGTAGGCAACAAGTGTGATATGCTCGATGAGAAGGTTGTTAGTACAGAGGAGGGGCAGAAACTCGCCAAGGAATTCGGAGTGGAGTTCTTCGAGTGCTCGGCCAAGAATGACATTAATGTGGAGCCATCTTTTTTGGGTATAGCTCGCTCAGTGAAAGACCGTTTGATTCAAGAAGGAGGCGGAGCTCCGGCAAATAGTGGCATAAAGCTCAAGAAAGATCCCATTAACAGGAAGGCGAATGGTTGTTGCTAAATTGTTAGTGAATCATGTTCGAGATAAAGTGACAACTAACGTGACACAATGGGGGGTCACATTTGAACTTTTGCTGATGGATAATTATTTTTGTTACTATGTGAGCCATCGGCCATCCATTGACGTATCAAATGATATTATTTGATGTATTGTGGAGTAATTTCAAGGGAAGTCATGCTAATGATTTAGAAGCAGTTCCTAAGGAATCAGCTGTCATGAGTAATGCGTACCTAAAGATGTTTTCTTTGTTGTATCTAGCTGGATCACGTGATGATATTATCAACGATCGACAGAATTACCACGATTTGCACTGCCAATGGCAATGGACACGTTGCTAACTGAGTTATAGATTGTTCTACGAAGTCTTCCATACATACACTCCTCCGCAACGAAACAGTCGTTCAAATCGAATATAGATGCGCCTGATGCCTCTAAAGCTAAAATAGTCCGATCACTTGGCCGGTTGAAACATCTATGTCTACATCGTAAAAGCCTGGTCTGGTAGGCAATCCTGGGATTGTCATAACTGGCATATTTTTTTTACAGCGCGCACCCAGTGAGATGGATTTCGGAATGCGAGGAAAGATAACAGAGAAACATATTATGATACTCACTATCACCGCAAATCGGATACAAGAACCCAGCGCCGACACAGCTACGAATTTCTCGCACGAAAATGCGGAAATTGGTGGGGACGCCCTTCGCACCCGCGTCACAACTGAGGGAGTATTGAGTCTTCGCAATACAAATAGGTAAGCTGCCAAATCCAGAGCTTTCGTATTGAGCCATCTGTTGTTCTGCTAGCTCTGAGAAGTCGACACCATCTGCACCATAGATCTCTTTCGAAATTATTTCCACCTTCTCTCGAATGGGAATATCTAAGTCATACAAATACTTGAATTCATCGCTGCACTGGCGACAAGCTTCGACAACGGCCTTAGCTAAGTTCTCTGCACCTTTACCCCCTTCAGCCCAGTGGTTCGATACGACGGCATCAAATGCACCAGCATCTAGACTAGCTTGCCGAATAACTTGCATTTCCGCATCCGTGTCTGTTTTGAACTGATTGATAGCAACAACAACTTGGACTCCAAATTTCTTGGCGTTCTGGATGTGCTTCACTAAGTTGCAGCACCCTACAGACACTAGGGGGAGATTTTCGTGTGTGTATTCAATGGACAGCGGTTTACCTGCAGATACAATTGGTCCACCTCCATGCATCTTGAGAGCTCTAACGGTAGCCACAACTGGCGAGTCATATTGATGTAAACACGTGAAAGAGAGTTGACAGCGTAGAGCAGCTAAGAAACTTACTGACAGCACACTTTGGTTTTAGCTGCGACTCCCGGCATTTGATGTTGAAGAACTCTAATATGCGTGTGACGGAATAATATTGTACGAATAATTGTGTTGGGCGCGTAGAGCAGTTTTAACAACGCATAGGAAAATGTACATACTTTCCATCCCAATATCAGCTCCAAATCCGGCCTCAGTAACAACAAAGCCGTCTTTTCCAACTAACTTCAATGCCAACCTATCGGCCACAATACTGGAATTACCGATGGCAATATTCGCGAATGGTCCAGCATGAACCAGAACAGGGGTCCTCTCAATAGTCTGCATCAACGTCGGAAGTAACGCATCTTTCATCAACACCGTAATGGCACCGCCGCAACCTAAATCATCCGCTGTGATGGTTTGACCCGACTTCGAGTACCCCACCACCATGTTACCCAGTTTGTTCCGCAAGTCAGGCAAATCTTTTGACAAAGCCAAAACAGCCATGATTTCAGATGCCACAGTGATGTCGAATCCAGTCTCGCGCGAGTGTTGTTGCCGGGGAGTCTCTCCCTTGACTGTTCCACGGGGTTGGATGGATTCGTTTGGACCGATTCCGATGTTAATTTTACGTAAGTGACGATCGCAAGTATCCAATACTCTTTGCCACGTGATGGAGGTTTTATCAAAATCCAATCGAGCAAATCTGGATCTTTCCTCAGGAGTTAAATCTATCGGGGACTTGTTTGGATCAATCCCCAGTTTGATCAAACGCTTTTTCATTATCGGAGGAAATGGTTTGTTTGTTGCTAAACACAAACGTTTGTAAAGCGCCTCGTCCGATTGAGAATCTTCGTGGAAGATGCGAGTGTCAATAGCAGCTGCGAGAAGATTGTTGGCCGCTGTAATGGCTGAAGTGGTAACGAAATGAATGCATGAGAGGAACGGAATCGTCATAATAAATGTTCCTGTTACTCAAAGAATCTCACCGTGAATGTCACCAGTTAAATGTAAATTAAATTCCTCCATTGGTACCACCTGCGCATAACCCCCACCGGCAGCGCCGCCTTTGATGCCGAACGTTGGTCCCTGAGAAGGCTGACGAATGCAGGCGAAGCATTTTTTCCCGAGGATAGCGCCCAAAGCCTGGGCAAGGCCGATTGTAGTTGTCGATTTGCCCTCTCCGAGAGGGGTCGGGTTGATGCCCGTGCACACAATGTAATTACCATCCGCGCGTTCAGAAAGACGACTGAGTGTTGAGTTGAAACGAATTTTTGCCTACGACATTAATCACAATTAGATGTGAGCTCTGCACTGCGTGAGATCAAAGTATGCATTCATGGTCAAAAGGAATGTACTTATACATCAATACCTTCGCGATTCCCCAGGGAATGACCTCTTCAGGCAACAGCCCTGCTTCTTTTGCAACATCTTCAATGGAGAGCAAGCCTGGATCGGAAACAATATCCTGACTTATTTCGATATCGCTTGGCACTGGCACCTTTGGCTGGAGTTTTGGATGTCGATTGGTGTTGGTCTCAGTCATTGTTCAATGCGTCGTTTGTACCGATTCTCGATCTTGGTCGATCGAACAACCTCACCGCGGATGATGCAGGGTGAGATGCGACGACGTGTGACGTGCGACGTGATGACTGTTGTGAAGCACTTCAAGCTGCAGAATAGAGTGTCCGCGCAAACCAAATTTGTTTGTTGATTTTACACAATTTGTTGACAA
>JALLPF010000303.1:0-12227 GCA_036939455.1 Cyclotella distinguenda | reverse complement strand
ACTAACTGCGGCGATTGTGGGCCACGGCCAACGCATCTTCGATTAGTTATTATGCTCCCCCTAATCCGCCCAGGATTCTAAACAACTCCATTCGTATTCGTAGATGACTCTTAGATATACAAATACAAATACAAACTCGTAAGGGCCGGCTTCAGGAAGGTCATGACGACGCGATGCTGAGGAAGTAGAAGAAGTGAGACGTTTCAAGTCGTCAACCTTACACACTTTCAAAGCGACAAGAATGAATCTTCGAACATGTTATGGAATTGACTGTATGATCTCATACCTATTTATTTCAGCGCTGTTTCAAACCAGAATTGTTCACGCAGGTGATCTTGACAGCTACCGCCAATATGCGGCATATGACTACGATCTTACCAAACCCCAATTCACACCCGACGGCAGATTGCTACAAGTGGAATAAGCAACTAAAGCATGCCGTCAGAAGGAATGTAACCCTATAGTCAGTGTGGGTATCGGGATTCCGTGCCGCATATTGTTAAGGAAAAAGTATAGCGATAACAAATGCATGCGTGGGAACGGTAGCTCATCAGCTTGCTGTTGAAGGAGAGGATGATCTCAAAAGGAAACAGGAAGGAGACACACTACTAATAATGGCGACAATATCTTCTGCAAAAAAATCGATTGCACAAACAGTCACAACCGTTGAAAATGAGGTGGGCAATGAAACAGATAACTCAACAGACGAGCGTATTCAGAATAATTGAAATTCCGGTTTCGACAGCTTACCATCATCTAGTGGACTCAACGAAACCGCTATCCAGAGATTTCATTGAAACCACAACATCGACCATTCTGATTGGACTGTCAGGACTCCTTTCTGATGCTACATCTTTACTGCAAACAGCTTATTCTCAGCTTGAAGAAGAGCAAACTTCTTTCGGTTGGCATCAGTTAGCTATTCATCCTGTGGGAAACGACATGAGTCTCATGAGATCAACACTGCTAACCCACCTTCACAAATCAGTCTCTGCACAACCTGTCCAAACTACAATACGATTGTCACGAGCAATTGCGGATCAATGTCAAAAACATGCCTTTGGGGGTGGGCTGCGGCCACTGGGTGCATCTCTAGTGCTGTCAGCTATGGCCAGTCAAGCATCTTACGGATTGTGTCAGGGTACACGAATAGCAATATGTGAAACTGATCCAAGTGGTAACATACGAAGTCAAGTATCTAATATGCAAACATGCCATGCGGACGTAGGATTCGTTCATCAACCCTACGTAATGGTGTCTGGAGGATCCCCACTATCCCAATCGTCGCTCCAGGCTTCTGTTGAATCTCAAATTTGTCAGTTGTTTCAGTCATCATTTAATGTGGTTGATTCATTGAAAGAAGAAGATCATCAAGTTCAGTCCAAGTTGATCAATAGATGCAACAAAAATCATTTTACCCAAGGAGTCTTGCGGGTCATCTTGAGAACCATTCTAATAGATTGGAAAAATAGCAATCCACAGTTGACCAAAACAGAACATGATATCTCGGGCAATGAAAAATTTCCTCATTTCGAAGTTGTGGTTGTGTCGGCCAAGTATGGCAGTTTCCGCTTGACGGAAAAAGATTTATCTGTGTTGCTGCAAGAGGATGCCAAATAATAAAGTACTTATATTAATATTATACACATTCATCGTCATTCACAAAAATATTTGCATCCTACACTGAACAGGCTTATACTAGGAAGCATTGGTCTCTGATTGTGGGACCAGGTGACCAGCATCATCAAGTCACTGGTGATCACAGGAAGGCGGAATGATTGGCCGTAGACGTGACCGTACTGTACGTCTTCATGCTGCTCGGGGCCCATCGCTACTATGGAAGCCGGTGTAAAGCCCCAGGACAACCCATTCATGGAAGCAGTCTTCCTGACCGTTGAAGGGCCCGAATTAGGAGCGTGCAAGGAAGGTTGCTAGCACCAAATTTGTGAACGCACTCCGACGATTGGGGACGGATTCATACCCCACAGGGGACAAAATGACTGCGGTTGTGGCTGCACTGTTTTTGGGGTCAAGGGGGTTGACATTGCTAGGACCGGCAACAATGAGTGACACAGCTGGACGAAGGTAAGCCAGGACAGTCTGCAATTTTAGTTTTAGACTCTGATCTGCCGTCAACATGTTGCGACAGAAGGGCTGCAAAATGGCTCTTCAGCATACATGGCATGATGGTGTTTCTTTGCTGGATTGGTTGGTTTGTGATCCTTTTCTTTGTGGCTTTTGGTCTTACCACCGGAATTACCCTTATTGCTACGAGCATGATGGTGATTGTAGTTACAATCATTGATCAATTCGATCCGCAATATGATTTGCTATTATTGGACTTTTAGTCATGATAATACTCGGCACAATGATCCTTCCTGCTATCACTTGAGCCATGACGGCAGTAGTTGGAGGAAGCTTGTTCCCAGGATGTCCGGATTGCTAGTTTGTGTTGCAATAATCCTGACTCAAGATAGCTGAAAGCGAAATCATGCATGGACATGAGCGCTGGCTTCTTCGTCTATGGTAGCCACCAGATAATTTGGTTGCTAATCCTTCTGCAGGCATTCTTTAAAAGAGGCCACTGCGGTTTCAATGAAATCCGGATCATTACAACTTCTATCCACATTTCGAGAGCCGCGTTTGGAGGAAAAGTTCCGTGTTGCCTAAGAACATTTCGCCATCTCCTCTGCAAGCCTCGGATAAGATGTAATCCTTGATCTTTGATTTGAAGTCAGGAAGTGTGTAGGCGAGATGAACCTTAACGCCAAATATGCCCTGTTCAGGTACAATATTCGCTTGTATTTCTTTCCTTTTGGACTGCAGCCGAACTAATAGACCTCACCCCAGATCAATGCGGTAGCCGCCATGGTTGTATGGCAACTGATTGTGCTGCAAGAAAACTCCTCCTTTCGGAGTACGGTCAAACAACGTCCTTTTTTGGAGACCTTACCAACAACATTGACAGAATGGTACCCTCCCTTGCTAAGATCATTGACGGTCTGTTGCTTTTGGATGTTCCATGGGGCCATGCACACGCCACGCAGGAGACGAATGAGTTTGAGTGGAAGGGGTGGGGTGTAACCATAAACAACGTCATTTGTTGTCAGTTTGAGGAAAAGGTCCTCTTGTACTTTTGCGCCTTTGTGATTTCCGAAGTTTATTGCTTCTTCTAAGTCTTTTCGTCGAAGTTCTTCATCTAGCTCTTCAAGTGGCCATTCCGAGCCGGACATTAGGATGTCTTTTGTACGGTTCTAGAGGGGATGGTTTGAAAAAAGGAGTTTGACCAGGGCATGGTGTCAGAATTTGGAGCCGTAGCCCACTGGTGTGTCAAAGGAGGTTCTAGCTTTCGGCAGGGTGTGTCAATGATGCTTTGAAGGGTGGAAAAAAAGTTTGGTGGTGACCAAAGCTTGTTGCTGTCCGGTTTAAACAAATGTCGGAAGGGTTGTTTTGGTGAAAAAGTTTTTGCGTTTGCGTTGAGTTGTATCCGAGTGATGCGTTTGTGAGGGCATGTACAGTTTCTGGTGGTTGAATTCCAGTGGATGGCACGTAGGTGCTCTCTCCTGCAGGCGAAATGTGGGTTGGACACAACTCAACTAGGAGGTCAAGCTGGTCCACTAATTGACAAGCGTGTGATGTGTTTGTTGTGTTGCGACGGCGCCATCGGGTTCAATTCTGAAGGCGGCTGTTGCGTTGTCGTCAGATGTGTGGAGGTTCGGTATATTGAGGTTGACTGGCGGAGGAGGTATGTCATCCTGAGTGTTGAGGTTGGGAGGTTTGGGCAATGGCTGGACGCTGAGAGGCCTCAGCCAAACCCGTCATTTGGCCTTGCGGCACTTTTGCATGAATACGACCATCCCCTTTTTCTTTTGGATGCTATTTCGTTCTTTTTGACATGACTGTTGCTGTAGTTGCAGTCAATGTAACAGTCACCTTTGACATGGAACCTCACACAAATCTTGTTGTTTTTGTCCCAATTACACGTGCAAACTTGATCTTGCTGGCAAAGGCATTTTCCCCGTTCTTGTCTTCTAACATCTTGAAATCAGGGTCCTGGTCCGGGTTCTTGCACTATCTCCCGCATTTGTTTTCGCCCGCTTGTTTCTCAACCTGATCATTGACTCTTTCTTTTACAGGTAACCTGTGGTTGGATAGTTGCTTTGAAAGCTGAAGGTAAGTTGCAACGGAAGCTGTGGTTTTCAATGTTGCGGGAGAAATCGGTGAAGTCCAGGTAAAGTAGCGGTAGGCCGTGACAAGATTTTGCCTTTTTGCATCCACCGTGGTAACGCTGAATTCGTTTGTCGAATTTGAATAGGACTTCGGCTGTGAAGCGGGTGTTTGACTCAATCTCAAGATTGAAATCGCACTTGTTGTTGCTGACCTCATTCACAAAAGATTTGATGGCCTGTGTGATGATGCTGAACTCTCCAAACCAAATGAGTGAGTTCGTGAAAGGTTGCTGGGATGGTAAGCTCTTGTTTGGTAGAGGCTTTAATTTTGTCCATCGATTTTCCCTTGCCCTCTTTTGCCACAATCTGTAGGATCATGTGGCGTTTCTTGTTGGCGCGGGTACTTGCTGTCAACTCATAGTGAGTGAAGACAGAGAAGTTATTTGGTTGGTTGGGGTTGTGCTACAGGAAAAGGCCACCGTAGAGGGCCGTGATAAGACCGAGTGAGTAGTCAACCTCGGTGAGTCTCAATTCTTCAAATTCGTCACAATGTTGTTGATCAGCGTTGTGTGCTGATTCACAATTGAAGAGTCTGGTCGCTGTTTCACAGAGCTCACTGTCTTCGCCATCGTCGTAGTCGTCAACCTTGGTGGACACCATTTTCATCATTCGGATGAAAGGTGGGTGCAGTTTCGTTACCCGGTCCTTTTTGTTGCTGTCTTTCTCCTTCTTCCTCTTGATGTCCTCTTTGACCAGAATGTTTTTCTGACAGACTTCATTGGCAGTGCAGGACATACGCATGGTCAGCTGTTTGAGGACAGAGCTAGTGTTGACAAAGGGGGTGGATTCGTCGGATTTAGGTAAGTCAGATTCGATACAGATGAGGTGACGGGACTTGCAGTATTGTCTGGCCATTTCATCATTGATACCGACTGATAAACACACTTCTGGAATGTATCCGTTTATCACACCCCAAAGCCAGCAAAGGACGGGGCGGATGTGCCATTCAGCCTTTGTGTTTTTGAAGGAGTTGTTGTTGATCTTGTCAAGGTCAAAAGCATGGGCACATGTGATAGCAGTTTTGAAAAGGATGATTGGATCTGAGGTCTTTGATTTAAGGAGACTGGCGGCCAGGAAGGGAGGTATCACGATCGTGATGCAACCTTGAAAAAGTTGTGGGTCATCGCCGGTAGGTTCCTTGAAGTCTGAGTGCTTGTCGAGAAGGAACACTTCGTTGTCTTTTGGGTGCAGAAAGCTCGCGTCCAGGGTGGCCGAGGTGATGTGAACAACCTTGTAGATTGCCGACTCGTCAGATCACCCCAATGCGACAACTTTGTCTTTTTTTGAAATTTTTGTGCCGCTAAGGTTTGTGGGGTTATGGCACAGGAGCTACTTCTTTTGTAGCAACTGGGACAAGGAAGGCAGTCTCGTAGCATTCGGTGAGATTGAGGAGCTTGTTCAAACGGTCGGATTTAAATTCCATCGCGGTGAGGAAAGCTTCCATGTTGACGTCACCTGTTTCTTGTAAAGAGAGTAGTTTATACCAGTGGTCCAAGTCTTACTAAGAGTCGTTGTAGTCATTGTAGAAATGCTTTTTAGAACTATAGTGCTATGCGAACGGAGGGCGGCTGGGATCACTTTGATAACTGGGATCAATTCGGTCGATGTTTCAAAACAATGACAGTGTCAAAACGAAACAACAATCAACAGTGTTTGAATTTCAAATTTCAAAAAGTTGTCCCAATTCTTGCGTCATCCTCAAATCAGCATACTGCCAAGTTGTACGTATAGTATTATAGTCGCATTGTCACAACAACAACATTCCCTCTCTACAGTCACACACATCATGATTATCACCGGCATGTTCGATAATAGTTGATGTTTTTAAAATTAATTTTTGTTTACTCGATGAGTCGTTCCCCTGGTCTCTTGTATGATGTATTTAAATCAAGTACGTAAAGTACATAGTACATAGTGGTGCCAGTGCGACCTGCAACGGGCATAGCACTTAATTTTCCGTTCGGAACGCGGCTGCAGGTGTCGTGTCAACAGTGCCAACATCATGACAGATCTTTTGTGACGTCAGTACAACATAACCTTTAGGGCACCTACCCGCACCTACGATGAAACAACAACACAAGAGTAAATAATATTGCGCACAAGCGATACAAACTTACCTATGGGTCGTACCTAAAAATCATCCTTCTTTTTTCTAGAGGGAATCGTCTTGTTTACAAAATCAATCTCTATTGGCGCCTCCTTCGTGTCTCTCTACACAATCCTTGACCATCAACGAAGATGATCAGCAAATACCTATACCTCGCTGTGTGCCTGTTGGCAGCATCCGTATCATGCTTTGTCGGCCCAACCGCTCACCGTCCCAAGCTGTCAATCGCCATGACAGACCTCGCCCAGGCTGCCCCAGTAATCACCACCGAATACATCGTCTTCGATCAACTCGCCTCGGACGCCCTTCCTCCGAAGTCATGTGCACTCAAAGATGGTATCGCAAGATTCATCGTAGCCGACGAATCACCTTCATCGACCATGTTGACATCGACTAATCTCATTTCACTTAAGGAGCGCCCCCCTCCTCCTACGCCAGAAGAGATTGCGGCAAAGCAGAGGACTTTTAACTTGTGGTTTTGGGGAGGGGGGTTCTTGGCTCCTTTTCTTGCCACATTTTATTACTTTGGATTCAAATTTTGGGAGCGGTAAGCTATTGCCGTGAAGGTCGTACAACTCACCTTTTGAGCTGGAAACTACGTCAGGAAAGATCGGGACAAGGAGATGATTTGAATGATGTGAACAACTTAAATCTTGAAATCGACCGAGTTGAGATCTATGCCTAATTAAAATTCATACTATCGAATTTAGGGTTTTGGTAAAGATCTTTGGTTTAAGCAGTGTAGGGAGCACTGAATCTTAGAGCGACCATGGCCAACTGCAAACCAAGTGAGAGCATGACATTCTCTAATAATAGTTAAGTATGTTGTAGAGATTATCATCTATCATTTTTCGCTGTACTAAAGATCGCAGCTAGATTTATATCGTCCTCGATGCATGACAAATGGTTACTATTTCTGATCTCAAACAATTCAATTCGAGATTTGAAACTGTGCTGATCATTTTGGGAGTTGACGTTTTCGAATCACGCGACCCTGTAGTTATTTGAATTCTGCGCAGTGAACGAATAATCAATCGACACGATGAGAATCACACGAGGATCTCTGTTATTTGCTGTGGGAGTATCCAAACTGGGATTCGCTCGGGCAGAGTGCCCAAATGCTTGCTCTGGCCATGGTCAATGCGGTCCTCATGATATGTGCACCTGCGACAGAAATTGGCAGGGTTCTGATTGTTCATTGAGTAAGTTTGACACAATCTAGCTCAACGACGCTGCGGTTCGACTCAATCTCTCTTTATTTCATCTTCTCATGACAGGGACATGTCCGTTTGGAAAGTCTCATGTGGACACTCCAAAAGGAGATCTCGATGCGTCCCTTTCGATTGGAGACAGCAGTGAAATTGTTTTGACCGACTCCACCGTTTATCCTTACGGTACGACAGAGGGATTTCCACGTATGGTTGACACTGCTGGCACCGTATTAGACAACACTGCTCATGATTATGCAGAGTGCTCCAATAAGGGCCTTTGTGATCGAGCTCGTGGACAATGTGAATGCCTTCCAGGGTATGACGGCAGCGCATGTCAACGTGCTTCGTGTCCTACCGATGCCAAAACGCAGACCCCAGGCAGTGGTACCCCTGGAAGCAGCAACAAAAGTTTCAAGTCGTTCAATGGAGGAAGCGCATTCCTCGGAACCAGCAAGGCCTCTGTACCAATGTCAAACCAATGCTCTGGTCACGGAACTTGCATGACGATTGAGCACCTCGCTTCATTGGACCACAACAACATTTACGATCTTTGGGACAAGGATATCAGCATGGGATGCAAGTGCGACCGTGGGTAAGTTGTCTGGAGTACCAATGCAATTGTTTCGGTTGCCAATCCTAACACCTTCCACGTCGATATGGCCCCGTTCATTCCAGGTACTTCGGCCCTGATTGCGGTGATCGCATGTGCATAAGCGGAATCGACCCTCTCTACACCGACGACACGTCTGCTCAGGTTACACAGACGACAGTTCGATTCGAGTCTAGTGTGGCCAGTGCACTCTCTGGCGAATATGCGATCAAATTTTACGACATAACCGGCGAAGACTTTGTAACGAAAGCGATTCAAATTTCGGGCACTGGTGTGGTTGATTTGACACCACACTGCGTTTCTGTCAAAGAGGCATTATTGGAGCTTCCTATCGGAGTTGTTCCCTCCATCGAGTGCTCTCAGGAGGTTATTGATACCAACAAGGGTGTTGAGTACACTCTGACATTTACAGGAAATCCAGGACATCTTCGCCAGCTTGAGTTGGACCAATACCTCGATGGTTCGCGTTATAGTGTAGAGGTTTCATCTGGAACCTTTAAGAGTGGCGTTCACCAAAAAGTAATTGGAGAATCGATCGATTACTTTGCTGAGAGATGCGAAGGTATCACTGTCAAGGTACTAGCTGACTCCTCGAATACTGACAATTCTTGGTCATCAGCTAACATAAGACCTGGTTCGCTCGGATATCTTTCCGGTCCAAGTGGCTCGTTGTCTGCTGCCCAGATGAAGATTCTAAAGAAATGTTTGAGTGACTCTGATTGGGATCCCGAAAACAATGTCGAAGTTGCAAACTGGGACACTGGCGCGAATATCGAGAACGATGGAACAACATCGTTCAACATGATTGGAGCTTTCCCTCACGCTATCAAAGTTGTCCCTGTTGAGTCATCTTCCGGTTATAACATATACACACCCGCCTCATATCATCTTGTGTGGTACGACGCTGCTGCAACTGGAAAAGAGTTCCGCGTCTCAAACCTCAACAGTGATGCTAATATTGTTTCCGAAGCAACAGAGATGTATGTTTACACCACCAAGGGAACCGTGCAGCAAATGGGATACGGAACCGAGTCAGCAATTGGCGACAACCCGCCTCAAATTGCAGACAATACCGCAGGCGGATCATCAAGTACTCGAATTGTCGGATATTTCGACGAAGACACGAATAGGATCTACACGAATTATGATACCAGCTGCAAGAACAATCCGAACAGTCCCGACCCTCGCAACCACGTTTGCGTCGAAAAGGGGGACAAGTTGTTCATAGTGGATTCATGTTGGGGACGAGGAGATTTGGGTAGTGGGACAACGGACCCTATATTTGGTGGTACCCAGCTCAATGGATGTGCAGATAGCACCACTCCAAACATTAATTCCGGAAATATATACACTGTCACAAAGGTACGTGAGACAAAACAAGATTTAGTTTGTCGTGCCAACGATTTCAACGATCTATGATATTCATCTCCAACTTTTTTCCAATTCAAAAGATCTACACAGTTCCGATTGGGTCGAACTCCGCCGCCACTCCTGCAACGACCGTTGATATTGAAGCTGATCCAAATGCCCAAAACAGTGTTGACACTAACATTATAGAAGTGAATTCTAATTTTGGATGGAGAGGGTTGGAAGGAGATCCCGAGAATTCAAATACAGCCCTTGCTGCTGGTGGCGACCGAGATAAGACCTGGTCTGATAATACGGGGGTAGTCATCCTTTTCCACTTTACGCCCCACAAGGATGGAACGTATGCATACGTGTCTGAATGCTCCAATAGGGGAATTTGTAACAACGTAGATGGACAATGTGAATGTTTCGATGGCTACACCGGCCTTGACTGCAGCATTCAAAACGTTCTCGCGAAGAGGGACAAAAAATAAGAAACCACATCTGCTGTTGCCCCTAAGATATTGAGCTTGGGATCTACAAAGATAGCTCCTTGAAAAACATGAAGAATGACTTTATCAAAAAAAACTTTAATTTTGTAACAATTGATATGTTACTCACCAAATACGGACATTGTCTGACAATTATCTACTATAAGTATGATCTAACTTCAAGTCAGCTGTTTGATCAAATCATCTAGTTCCGTTGTATGCCCCCCAGTAGCGGTTCCTTTAGGTAGTGAGTTAGGTCGTTCCAAATCAAGTATCAATACTATTCGTTCGTCATCGCTGAAGTTGAAGGCACGATGATTTCGACTGTCGTCGAAGATGATGACCCGCCCTTGATCATGGGTTTCAATGCACCCATCAACCCATGTTCCACACGACCCACCAAAAGGCACTATCAGGGGTATATGTACCCGAAGGACATGGTTGGCCAAATCTGACCAGCCGATGTGGGTTCCAAGAGATGTATGCTTACTTAATCGAGAAAAAAGTGCTGTGCGCAGGGTCGGACCTATGTCTCGGAGCAATTCCGTCGTACGAGGGACAAATGAACAAGTGTTTTCTAGAAATGTTCGACGCTCCAGATCATGTGCTGGGAAAGTGTGACAAAGAGGAAAAACAGTCCACGAATCGTTGTCATTTGCATTCGACGACGAGTAATGAGTACGCTCTGGCCAGGCAGTCCAATTCTGAATTTTCATCGCTTCGACGCGGATGGAATCAATGTTGGTCAGACATCGATCGAGAAGGCCAGGATATTCATGTTCAAGTGAGAGATATGGCGGAGAAATCATTCGATGTTTGACGACTTCGCTATGGTCATCTATCGTCAAAGGAATTGAACCCGAATCATCTATCGTTTCCTTGCGTTCCATGTATCTTTCCCACAGACATCCTACGTAGTTGTTACAGTTCATTGTTTCAAGATCACAGCTACAGTCTAGATGGATCGGTTCGTATGTTGTCAATAATTCTCTGGGAGAAAGGTGTCTGTACACAATAAGCATACTGTCCGTTATGACCTCCTGAAAAAGATGTTCGATCTGTGATGAATTCGAACTGTTCGCTTTCAAATTCGATTGTGATGCATCCGGCACATGACCGTGAGACTGTCGCTCCAAGTGTGACGCCGAATATAAAAAGTAGCTTGGTGCAGCATCGCCAGTGCGAAAGTTGACGAGCTCGTCGAGCTCACGCTTCTCTAAACCACCCCAGAATTCTTTGTCTTGTGTATCCCAACGTTGCGATGGCTTGTCTTCTGAGCTAGTTGGAATCTTTATCAGCAGGGCCACAACTTTGTCTGCAGAACAACACTCCTGGGTCAGATCATACGCTTGATTCCACGGCGAAGCGCAATGTAATCCACCAGGACATTGCAGCAACGATCGAAGCAAGTGAAACACTTTTCCTGGCGAGTCAAAACTTGGATAGTAACCCGAGGATTTTGTTGAACATAATCGTCTCATATTCTGAATTTTCGTCAGGTCGATGATTTTTACTGCGTCGGGTTGGCGTCGTGTGGACGAAGCAATCAAACCGTGATTGAACTCTAAGTTTCTCCTCTGCCAGTTTCCTCTGGGATGTTGACAGCAGCAACCATCTCTATTTGTGACGTCGCCGATGAAAATAAA
Source organism: Cyclotella distinguenda (assembly GCA_036939455.1). Classification (NCBI taxonomy): domain Eukaryota; phylum Bacillariophyta; class Thalassiosirophyceae; order Thalassiosirales; family Thalassiosiraceae; genus Cyclotella; species Cyclotella distinguenda. Next base: position 586 of record JALLPF010000303.1, on the reverse strand, counting down.
ATCACTTGACGGCTCCATAATTGACACATCGACAAAAGATTCCTTGTCTTCGAGCCCAAATATCGACGGACATGCGCCTGGTGTGTCGTAATCGTAATCTGATCTCTTTGTGTAATTAGTCATGCGACAATTCAGCAAAATAGCATCATCATCATCAAAAATCCGCACGGGTTCGCAAATCTTGTTTACGCCGTCGTTCCAAGCAACCCTCGTCTTCACGACCTTTTCCAGTGCCGACGGAGAGGTTACTGCGGAAAAACAACTTAACAATGGAATCTGAGTTCCGTTGTCGCTCATGTCGCGCATCGATGTCGTACTCGGGGTGACCAGCGGACATGATATCTGTGCTGTGCTTGTGGAGGACGTCATTGAGATGCAGCAAGATTCGTCCGTACTCTTCCCCATTGTCTTGCATCCGGCACCCGTCAAGACGAGTGGAAAAAAGTTATTGTTTGCCCAAAACGCACGGGAACGAGATTCCGAGGGAGAATTGGAGTTGAGGGATATCGATTTCTTTAGCACAGTGATCATAATGGAGCGATCCCAAAATTCATTTGCGATTTGCTCATTTGCTCATTTGCCTCCG
>JALLPF010000302.1:0-12172 GCA_036939455.1 Cyclotella distinguenda | reverse complement strand
GCTAGTTACGATGACAACCCAGTTTTTATCCCGCCACAGGATGAATGATTCTAGTAGATGATGTGGCCGCGAAAGGGGGAAGGAGGAGGAAGATAATACTTTTTTAAGATCTAGCCTAGAGTAGTTGGTACTTATGAGGTATGGCTGCTTGCCTTGGATTGGACGTCTTTATCAATATTGAATCCTACGCTCAGATTCATTTTAATCTCGAAGCGAAGTAAAGTATTAAGCTATTCTTTGATGAGCGAGTCGAGTCACCGAATTATCATGCCACACAATTCCGATTTGCAGCCAATATCATGCTCAAAGCATCATGACGTGCGAGAAAGGAAAATAATTATTCTCAATAATAATAATATTATGACAATGAACTTCTTTCGACAGAATGCGAGCTGCGAGATCATGAACATTGCGCTCATCCGACGGCTCGACAAAGCCAGCTGCGTTAAATATCATTAGTACTTTCCGCAAACTCAAATAATAAAGCAACATGGATCCAAGTTTTACCTCCTCCTTCTCAGCTTGTCTTAGTCCTCAGCACTTCGACTTCGAGCCTGAAATCTCCGTTACCACCGCCACAGCTGCACAACAATCGCATAGGCCGCCAAGACCTCATACCGTCTCTCACGCAGCGGCCTCTGCTACCTTTTTGCGTGGCGCTCACACAACTACGAATAGGGCTTCCGAGGTGGCCAAGGCCTGCGCTGTTCATCCGATTTGGAAGGAGATCCATCAGCTGGGTCACGATGTTAAGGATGGATTACATGGATTGAAGGAAGTTTGGTTGCAGAAATCCACAAATAATAGTCAATGTGGAGAGGAATTTTTAAGGGATTTGGGTGAGCTCATCGAGCCTCAAGCTATTGGCAATTCTACATCGAACAAGCCCGAAATCTTTACCTTTGATAAAATTGAGCGGTTACTCAACTATTGTGTTCCGTTGAACGTCGATCCCAGGAGTCCTAACACTCGTGTTCGAGACAATGATGATGAAGAACCAGCGAACGTAGCCAATATGGGTACGGATAAACAAGTTACACATAAGTCCAGAAAGAAAGTGACGGTTACAAACGAAGGACAAGCCGAACGAGATGACAGAATCGACGGTGTGGAATCAGACCAACAGCTCACAATGAAATGTAGCGAAGACACAAGCCACTCGAACTTGGACTTCATAGGGTTGATGGAACAAACGAATCGATTACACGAGGAGATGTTAAACAGTAGAAGAGGTTCCAATGGGCCACCGTCGAACTCGCGGAGTAGGCATTCTAGACGGATAATGGAGGCTGGACGAGATATGAATGTCTCTGGCACCCTCGAAAGTGACAGTGATGTCAGGGAGTCGGACCGTCAACAAAAAAATCCCCAAAACCAGAGCAACGAGAACAACACGGTAGGAGAGCGGTCAAACTCGGTGGTTGTGCCCGGAGGATTGTGGTCGCTACCATCCGACGAGCCCGCGAGTGCTGAAATGGAGGATTCCTACGCGGCTACTCGGAGCACGGATAGCAGCCAATTCAGTCGTTCGATATCGAAGGAGAGCGGCGAAGGTCGAGGACGCAACGATGGAAATGACCTGGATGACGTTTTGATGATGAGAAGCAAGAGCGAAGTGGAGGAACACCGATCTATGGATGTTGACCATGGTTCACTTCGTCTAACTGCACTAGCCCATCATTCATTAAGTCAGGACTCGGTCGAATCACGGGGGAATCAAAGGAACGCATGCATACCCAGGGAGATGGGTATCTACTACACGAGGGTCGTTGAGAGTCCGCTTCGAGAGGTACCCTGTAGTTCGGAGAGAAGAGCTGATTGTCATTATCTGAATGACATAAAGGGTCGAACCCAAAGAAATATTGCGCAGTCAAGCAGAGTTGTCCCGCAAGACTATGGACAAGCTTTTAGAAAAGAGGAGAATGTTGCGAGTCCGCAAAGTTTGACTTCTAATGACAAGTACTCGTTCAGAGAGGTGCAAGGTGACGACCGCGAGGACTTGTTTGAAGACGAGGCCCTGTTCGACGACGATGACGACTCGTTGACTAGCCGTCGCTGCGAGCAGTTTAGTGAAACACGAATAGTGTCCAACGACCGTGGCAAGGCGTTTTTCACAGCAAACGATAGACGACCGGGAACAATGCCTTCTGAATCATCTATGGAAGCACGAGATGAAGAGTCCCAACGAGATTCAGACATTGATAATAATAACGAAGCCGCCAATCGTCATTTTGACAGCATCATCTCTAACTTTGAGTTATCTCTCAATCGTCTCGAGGACAAAGAAAGTGGCAAGAGTGTGTTTGAAAAACTCCGGAGGTATCAAATGCAAAAGGAGTTTGTACAGCGTAGTCGAGGAAGGAGGTCTCACGGGAGAGAAGATATCAATACATCGCCACTGGACTCTCATAGTGATGAAGACGACAATATGTTTGTCAAGACGAGCCATCTATCCCAGAGGTCGAACGCCCCTAATTTCTTGCAGAAGACAACTATGGGCAGGAAGTTAAATCATACTACAGTGTCCACTTTGAGTCCAAGAGAGAGTGTCATCGATCGTGCCAAAAGGGCCATCTCACAAGTTCACGAGACTATTGAGTCAATCAGCAATGATGACAGCCTAGACGAAAAGAACGATGCAGAAGAAATCATTGCGAGTAAAATGATTCAAGAGGGAACCATATCAGAAAATTTCGTAGAGGACATTCGCGATGAATCCTCAAACAATGGCATCGAGAAACGTTACTTGCCTTCAGGAACTTTTCAAAAGAATGACTTTCCTGCGAAATTTATTCATCGTTCCGGTCAACCTGGCACTGCAAGTCGCAAGGTGTCTGACAGTTTTGTAGACAATATTCGCGATGCATCCTCAACTAGCACCGAGAAACAGCATGATAACATGCACTCAGGAACATGTCAAAAGATCGTCTTTTCGGGGAAAGTGATTCATCAATCTGGTAAGCCGAACATAGCTCTGAATCGCAAGGTGTCGGATAATGTTATAAAAGATTCTTGCGATGAATCCTTAACTGGCATGGACAAACAATATGACATGCCTTCGCGAAAATTTCAAACAAATGACTTTCCGGGGACATCGATTAATCCTCCAAGTCAGCCTTTTGCTTCGAACTCCAAGGTGTGCGAGGACGATGAACCTGAATTGGCCAAGCAGGATTCCGACCATTGTATCGAGGAGTCTTCGATCAAACATGCAAAACCGGACTCGTTACTCTGTCATAGTCGGACTGATCATATTGATGAATGCCCTGAAACAAGTGCCTCAGGTACCGATTCATTTGACTCGTCTGTCAATTGGGACGCGTTGGCGTACTCCATGTCAGAAAACTTATCAGTAAATGAACATCACCGAATAGGGTCCAGAGGTGTTCCAAAGCCAGAAGCGAACTCTACAACTATTTTACTAGATAATCAAGAGAAGGCGACTCCAAGTATTGCATCTCAAGACAAAGCATATGACAATGTTTTTGAAAACAATAGTGCGTCCCTCAAAACCTATTCCAAGAACGGCAGCACATGTGATGCCCCCCCAACAGAGAAAATGTTTGTTGGGTGGGATGACAAACCCGATGAGAGTCGTATCGATCAGATCAAGACACGACAAGACACAATAATGGCTAAGATTCGAGATTACGACGCACTTGACCACCAGGGTGAAGCCATTACCATCCCAGATGATGAACACGACTCAATGCATTCTGCAAGTGAGGAAGAGAACCGCCCTTCCATTCCCAATCAAGAAGAGGTTAGACTCAATAGTGATCAAAACAAAATCGACAGAATTGCTCTCACAGATGTGCAACTCGGTGTGGTGAATCATTCACCACTGTCTGATGTCAAGAAACGAATTGAATTGATGAAACAGCAACGCGATAGGAAGACCGATGGTGTATCAGAAAAAATTGATGTTGACGAGCAACACATCGCAGAATGTGTGGGATTGTGGAAGTTAAACAGTAAGAAATTTGAAGCAACCAAAAGCGAATTTGAGAAGACTCCAAGATCAATGAGGTGGAAGCATCACAACATTGAACCATCTGGTCAGCCATCACCTCAGGCTAGCTCCACTGAAGAGTTGATGTTAAGAAATTTTCAGCTTGAGCAAGGTAAGCTTTATTTGTATCGTATTATTAATGAACAAACTCCGGACTAACGAAACGAGTTTGCCATACCAGAAATGGATCAAATAAGAAAGTTGAGCCCAAAAGCAAAAGATTGCTGGCCCGCCAAAAGGTCTCCACTACCCCAAAGTTATGACGCAGATGATCCCCAAAGAAATTTTTTCCCTCTTACACCTTCATCGGTGGAATCTCCTAGGCTAAGCCAATATCTCGAGAAAAATAATAGCAAACATTACGGTCAGGTGAAGTCATCATATTCGAAATACAAAGCGAATGCACATACATTGAAAATAGATATACCAGTAAGTCCAGCACAGTCAACACCACCCTCAAAATCTAGGTTGACGAAGTCACCAGGAACACGAAATGAAGATGATGACTCAATCCAAGAGGTGAATGTTCGAAGGCGTGTATCTGAGTTAATGGCAGAGGTTAAAGGATTCCTAGCTGAAAACAACAGGGCAAGAGAGAGGGTGGAAAGAGATGTTGCAGCTTTGAACGTCACAATTTAAGTACAGCACGCCCTTTACAATACTTTTATTACTATCGTACCCAATTAAAGACTAAACTAGATGCTCATCATTCCTAAATCTACCATTTTATAACTCTCAAGTGTTATTGACAGCCGTAGTTGGAAGCGTCTTTTTTGTGTGCATTAATTTACAGCAGTCAGACTACAAAGGAGCCAAAACTATTGGTTGTCCCGGGAATATACGCTCAGTGCAATTAAGATTTCTGAAGCACACCGGGAGAACTATCACATTGATCATAGTTCTCAATATTTGGAAAGCAGCAATGGCCAGCTCAACGACAGCCATGCGAAGATTTTTATTGCATACTATTTTGAAATTTTTCGTCAGGATTTCTCGGAAGAATCTGGGGTAGGCCTAGCTCCTTCTAATTTGTGTGGGTCATTTTCCCATGGGTGGCTTGAGCGTTCTGGAGCGATGCATCAACATAAGTTCAAATGAATTCCTTTAATTCATTGTTTCTTGTGGGGCGTTTATTAGGTCTCTGGGTGAGATTCAAGTTGCGGCGACAATCGTGTGTTAAGTTTTGAAGAAATTACAAATGCTATGATCAGAATATGTGCGCATTCACACTCACTCTTGTTGGCATTCTTGTTGGCTGCAATATTGGCAGAGAAAAGTCCTTTGAAGTAGAACTTGTGATGGCATAGAAAACAGCACCGTTCATCAGCCGCGAATTCCAGGTTCTGCCGAAGTCGATTCCTTTCCCAACGCCTGAAAATATTGAGATGTTTTCATCGCTTGTGTACATTTCACCTGTTGGATAGTCGTTATTTGACGTCTTCAGTAACATTTCAGTCTCTTGAAGAAGTGTAATGTAAAATGATTGTATCCTTCCCTTCTCGATGGAAATTGGTGAAAAGCTTCCAGGCGGTATAATTGTAGGAGCTCCAAAACCCATCGCATCAACTTCGATGCCACCGGATGGCGAAACCATAGACCATGCAGAAGAATTAGTTAGGAAGGGCTCATTTCCATAAATCCTCCCCGGGCTGTCGAGGATGTACACATGTAGTTTTACGGTTCTTCCAGTCAAAAGAGTATGAATTGCAAATGATGTAATTTGTACTCCATCTGCCTTTGCTTTGATTGCAAACATACAACCAGCTTGTTTGCGATCAGCATCATACGTAGTTGAAAGTTCGTGCGTCTGCATTGTTGCACTTGTTGCAGGTTTTACTGACGGGGAATCGCTCCCTTTTTGTCCGAAACAACCTGTTACGACAAGAGAGAAATTCTGCTCCGTATATCCAGGGCCAAGGTTTTTGGCACTGACAGTAACCCGGTAACTCTCCCCAAGCTCAGCACTCTTTATCCGAATACGTTCGATGTTATTGGTAATATCTGGCCCTGATGCGCCGTTGGGGTAATATTTCTCAGTTGACTTGACGTTTTGTATAAGAATATCCAAGTCATTCACCAAACACTTCGTGCAGCCATTGGAGGCTGGAGGGTCGTTCCAAGCGAGAGTGGCAGAGAAATCTGATGAGCATCCATATCTATTCATGTCGAAATGAAAAGACATCGTTTTGCCATCATGAATAGGTACATCATTTTGAACAAGAATACCAAAGTTATTTTCATTCAACAAGGGGAGAGACATGAGGAGATTGGTAACTCCCATATTTTGTGTGTTGTCATACGGAACAGTGTCTTGATCACTCAAAACTGTGCTAGATCCGCCAACTTGTACCCCATGAAGAGGCTTCACAATTGAAGCAGATTTTTAGTCATGATAGAACATTAAGGCCGACCCACTTAACAAAAAGTCATCTTACCTGTGCTCCATTCGCTAGAACAGCTTTAACCAAGGTACCACTGGGGTCAATGGAGGTGCCACATTCCATTGCACCACAGGGATAAAAACCCTGCGAAGTGGTAAACAAAGTTGTTAGACTCGTTGCAGGGAGTCCGAAACGAATAAAACAACTAAGTGAATCAAAACATGCCTGTTGGAAGTATTGTCTTATCAAAGCTCCAGCTCCAGCAACAACAGGGGTAGCCATTGAAGTGCCTGCTTTGAGATATTCAGGCTCATCTCCATCACAGGTTGTAAAACCGGATCCGGCCGAGTTCAGAGAATAGCCAGGTGCCATTATTTCTAGAAAGCAATGTCGAGTTAGATAGGATCAGGGGCGAGTTTCGGGTAATAATGTCACGAGTTTTGGATTGTAATATTGCGTATCTCTTACCAGGTTTCGTGCGGCCGTCGGCAGTTGGTCCGCGAGAGGAAAAGTCAACAGCGTATGAACTGCCACTTCCATAGCCAAAGTTATTTGTCGCGCCAACAGCGAGCACATTTTTACAAGAAGCTGGTGCTCCGATTGTATTAAAAGGATTGCTGTACACGTTCCCTGTGTTCCCGGCACTAGAAACGTGAAGAACGTCTGGATGATCGATTAGAAGTTGATCATAAAGCTTACACACCCAATCATACGAAGTTCGATAACCGAAACCCCATGATCCTGATGCAATTTTCGCTCCGTTCCGGGCGCCATCTTGGTAGAAAGACTCTATCCACGTTTCACGAGGATCACTTACAGCATTACGAAGGCCAATATCAAAGAAATGAATACGAGCTCCTGGCGCCATTCCTTCTTTCGCATCGTCTCCATCTCCGATTGTGCCATCTTGTACGTGACTACCAGACAAAGTTCCGACAACATGAGTTCCATGCCCCCTAAACACATCCTCAGCATCGCCTCCTCTCGGAGAGGAATCGTACCGAACCACTTTTCTTCGAGACAAGTCCCACTCATTGAAAATATTTCCATTTCCTGCATCATCTTTGAAGTAACAGTTATCAGTGTCTAAGCCGGTATCACTTATACTAACTATTTGCCCATTTCCATTCAGGCCAGCGTCAAAGAATGGCCGTCGCCAAATTGTAGAATCCTTCACACTGCCCTGTATTAGCCATTGCGCTTTAGAATTATCAAGCTCAACATATTTCGGTACAATGCCAACATTGACCACGGATGGATTAACCGCAAGCCCGGCCACAATGGACGCCACGCATGCTGTATATGATGTCGTGTTCATGGAGGATAATCTTGGTGCCAATTGAAACTCATACGATGACTTGACATAAGACACCTGAAGATTGATGTCTTCAAGTAGCGCAACACATTTAAGGTCCGACTCGAGACCTGATGAAAGGATCCTAGACCAGTGATTTGTTGGTGAAAATGACATATCGCCAGCATCAGACACAGCTCGAGTCATTGTGAATGCATCAGAAATAGACATTTCATGTAACGCTGCATCGAATGTGTTACTAATCCGGTCTCGAGAAATCGTTTTTCTTCTCCGGCCGATGTGGGACATGCGTATCAAACTTCGAATAACATCTTGCGCGTCCTCAAGGGTAGTAGGGGAGGCGAGCGAAAAGACAATGTTCTTATTTTCCATAGAATTGGTATTTACATAATAAGCAGTCTTGTCCTCCCTAGATTGCGATTCATCGTGACGTGGAGTTGAATTGTCGATGCGCTCTTGACTGCGGTGAAACCGTAGACTTTCATTCATCCGTAAAGTCCCATCACTCTCCTCATCGGTGATTTCCTCGCTGATTTCTAAAATCTGTTCAAAAAGGTCAGGGCTAATCTTCATTATATCAACCCAAGGGACAATAGTAAAGGTAGATGCACTGCTAGGGTCACGCATTTGCGCGATATTTCTCGCATATGTTGGTTTCATTCCCAGTAGGATACACGCCATGAGGGGAGAAGAGTGAACCACTTCAAAAAAGGCTCCCGGCGAATCAGGGGGTTTGATAGCTTTTCCGGCTGATGTCAGTATTCGTTTAAGATGTTCGTTGCCAGTTGTGTCATTTAGGGCGGTATGACATACTAGAAAGAGGGAATCTCGTTCATCAGACCATTCAGTGACGAACTCATATTCTTCGTCGGTGGATGCTTCTGCAACCGGGCCTCCGACGTCCACAGTAGATGCATTCACGTCTAAATCAGATATCTGGCTCGTTGTTTCTATGTCCGCCTTGGACCCTCTCTCCCTATTTCTCTTTTCTGCAGAACTGTGACGATTCGAACTCAGCTTTGTCATTGCCCAAGCATGAGAAAGAATAACATCCCAAGTCCTGTTCACTTCGACAGAGACGGTCAGTGGATTAGCATCAGTGAACCTTCCTCTGCGGGGAATCTCATCGCTCTGCCTTTCTCTCCACCTCTGGTGATTGCGTTTCAGTGTCCTACGACGACGACCACTGGAGTCTGTTTCAATGATTGATATGCGTTCGATGAGAATAGTTTCTAAAGTCGACTTTATCTCGTCTATTCTTTCTCCATGGATGTCATCATCATCCGTGAGTGCAACGTCGTCGTTTACAAGAGTTATCCCTTCAACAGAGCCCGAAGCAGTTCTATCATGCCGTAGCGCTGGAGAATCCATCAACTGAGCGAACTCATCATCTACAAATGTGCGCAAGACTGTTTGAAACTGGATCAAAGTCATTGTATGCGTTCCTCGTACATCATCGTATTCAGCATCTTGAGCCTTGACAGACAAACCAATTATCAATACGGTGATTATCTTCTTGAAAATGTTCATTGTTATGATTTTCCCTTTGGCGACAACAACTTGAGCTCGCACTTCAACCGAGAAGATCTCTCGACTTTGTTATAATTCGCACGTTGTCCATGCGATTAACATTACTACGGGAAATATGTATTATTTCACATTTTGCCACGCTTCATTTCATCGCCCAATGGCCAAGGGCTTTTCCAGTGTGAAAAAAGGGTGCAAAGCGAGACGTCATAAGATGGCAGATAATTCTCATTGGTGCTATGTACCTAGGGAGCTATTCCAAAGTGGCCGGAAACAGGAGAAAATTTGTGCACAAAAATGACTCAAAAAGGAGGACCTGCGTGAATTATGGTGAAGCTATGACGAATTTATTGAACGTCTTGGGCAGATAACGAAGATAATATTATGATGATGACAGGTTAATGGCCTTTGGTATCCTCGATCTACCTAGATCGTGCCAACCATCCTAGTGTCGAAAAGATACCGACCATCGCTGGGGTTGGCTTGATGATCGTCAAGAATGATGTCCACCGAGTAACGTACGCAGATGTCAGGGGCCAGAAAAGGCCTTGTGAGTCCGCGTCGACCATAAAAAACTCCGGAATATATACCTAAAAGTGCTTACTTTATTTCATGAAGAAGTGACGTACCATTTCTGACATATCATACACAATCCGCAATGCACAGGCAAAGGCACAAAGATATGGGCTCGGTAGATCTCAACATACCCGACAAGTATGCCGCTGAGGTCGGAGATGAACCACAGATTTGTCCCGTTGTTGGTGACGGCAGCGTCGCCTCAGTCACTGGTTTGTCTCTCTCAGATCCGCATCTTCTATGTTGTACTTCGATCGAGGTCCGAATTGAGCTCAAGACAGAAGGTTGGATAAATTCCGTGCGAACAGTGGTGAGTGTATCATGGGGGGGATATGTAACATCAACATCGCAATTGAGGGATTAACACTAAGCATTAGTCAAATCGATGGAGTACTGATTTTGTTTTGGCCATTCGTTCAGCGCTGTTCAAATATGACTATTCAAGAAGTCTTTTTTTTGTTCTAACATCCACGTCTTTTCAGGATTCATTGAAAGGAGATTACTCGCCGTCACAACATGTAGGCTCGTTGCGCACCAACTATCCAACCCTTGATTACACTGGCGACCCGTCCGTTACAGACGATTCTAGTCAAACTGGGAGCCTAGCAATTGCCGGAGATCTAGAAGACAAAGGAATAACATCAAGATCGGCTCATCTCGAATCAATCAACAATGATTGCGATGATATTGCGAATTTCGTTAACTTCCATAAGTTTTTGGTCAAGGACTCGTCATCTTACTATTATTCTCAAGCGAACAAAAATGTGCGTAACAAATTAGAGAAATTCAAGCCAACCAAGTCGGCTGGTTCGTCCGTTGTTGACTTCGATAACTCGGATCATGGTAGAGCTTCGATACTTTCTCAAAGATATTGTTCTAGTGCTTATCGTGGTCCTCAGCAAAGAAAAAATGATGGATCAACAATTAAGCCATCCATCAAAAGTAGAAGAGTCAGCGAATCATCAATTGTTGGTTCACTGGAAACAGAGCTTAATAATACAAACCGTAACGTTTCCTTCTCTAGCGTTCACATTCGAGAATACGAGCGAATCGCCGGAGATAACCCGTCTGTCACTTCAGGAGTTCCTCTTTCCATTGGATGGAAATCAATACAATTTGAACCGATTGATATAGAGTATTTTGAAAAGAGCAAAGGTTCTCCTCGCGAAAAGGGAGAAATGAAGGTACCCACCATCATCCGCAAGCAAATGCTACATGACTCATTCAGGGTGACCGATCAAGAAATAAAGAATGCAATCAAGTCTGTTCATGTGGTGAAAAATCAGAGACGTCGAACTGAAAAATATGAACACAACGAGGCATTCGTAGAACTGATGCAAAGTGCCAAACGTAATTTCGGACGCCTGCTCAGACGCACTAGCTCCGAGCAGGAACAGAAAAAGCTATGGACTGATGCTCATAAGGCGGCGATGCAGCGGAAGTGAGCAGATGATTTTCAACCAAAGATGAGATAAGGTTGGATTCATGCAGTTGATGAGGCCGACAATTTATATTTCAATAGACAAGTACTGGCTAAGAGTAATCTCCTAATTGTTGGAGGGGAATCTCAGCTCTAATCGTATCCCATCTGTAGTCAGTCACATTTATAACAGCTCATCCCATTAAGACGAAGAGAATGCTAAGAAACGCCGGCTCCTGTCATAATCACCGAAACTCGAGACTCACTGACGATTGGCACAATCAAACATCAAACTCGAGGAAACCTCATTGACTTACAACATAAGGACCCTGACTATTATCATACAACATTTAGACACGTCCACGCCATTCATCACATTCATACCCCCCCCCACACAACCAGCTCATTGAGTTGTTTAATCTCACTAACATCAAATCAGGCAGGAATCTATTGATACAGAATGGAGATCATCATCAGATGCCTTGTCCGCACTCTTGGGTTCTTTGTAAATTTCTTTAGACACAAGCTATCACAGTTCCAAATACGTGAATTTTGAGAGAGCTACCATCAATATTAATCACGACCACCACGGCAACCGAGAACTTCATTTCCTTGAATATGATGATGCCGCAAAATCTGTTCGACCAGATCACAATTCTTCTATCGATGTTCCCACTGATCCAACTCCATCTGTGGCTCTAAGACACACCCCGCTCCCCAAGAAAACCAACAAAACACCCAGCCCAGCTCTCCAAGGCTGATCCACCCTCTCTCCCAGTAAATTTGATGTGAAGAATGAAAAGACCATTGCTGTGGCATTGCAAATTGTCACCGAGAGGGTGAGTTGGGATGACGCGAGTAGTTTATAGTAGAGGATGGAGCCGAATTGGTTGAGAGCATAGGGAAGCCATATTCGAACATTGGCAAGGTGGGACAGAGAA
>JALLPF010000301.1:0-12270 GCA_036939455.1 Cyclotella distinguenda | reverse complement strand
GGGTATCCTTTGATTTAGTTGACGATGAGAATGATATCCAAATGATACTTTTGTACATTAGGTGATCATTATCCCCTGTGGATCACGGTAGGCACGTAGACGCAATACGATAAAATTTGAGCTATGTGAGAAGATAGGGTAGATAAAACATATACATTTCACAGCATCAAAGTTCCGGAAGACAGTTCAAGCGACTTCATTTCCAGGGATGGATACTTCAAGAGTCCTCTCTTTATTAAATCCTGACGACACTGTGCACACAGATGGAGACAAACATTTAACTATATTATGCAAAAAAGAATACTTCATGTCTGTTTGCAAAATAAATGTCATCATTTTCCGCTGTTGATAAACAGTGATATTTCACATTACTCGTACGCATGCGGATAGACTTCCCAAAATTACAATTCACAAAAATATATTAGTAGTCCATATTTTTGTATTCAGTGATTCATGATATTATTATCTGCATATTGTTATCACTTTTATAAATCTGCATATTGTTGTCATTTTTACAAAACAGTTACATATAGTTACAAATTCATGTTTGCCTATTTGAGAATAGTTAGAAATAACTGATTATTCATGTCACTATCTACAAATTGTGAAAAATATAATTAACCATCTCTAGGTAGCCATCATTTGTATTTGGGAATTTACCAATATGCATATGGTTATAATTCTCTCTTACCAAATGAAAAAAAATCCACCAAAAAAACTTGTGTATTTGGTAATCACCATATCGAAATGGATGTCATCTGCATTTGGCGGCTAACATACATAATACATACAGATGTGAAAAATGGCTGATGTCACACCAGGTGTGTGTCATTATGTGTTAACATTGTGACAAAGCTGGATAAAAAACGAGCTGTCAAGAGATGCTCTTGCCGATACATGCCATGATCACTGACAACATCCAAATTAATTTTGTGAAGGGAATCAGTGTCTATGAAGTATCTGCAGGGATGGAATGCAGTGGGTATTCTAGAGAGTCTATTTAGCTTCTAATCGTCTTGATTGGCAAACCTGGTTGGGGTTCAAATGAAGAGATACGAGTTCACATCATTGGAGGTAAATGAAACAGAGAATCTACCTTGCTTCTAATTATCACATCATCATTTTATTCAGAATATCTGCAGTCCGGTCATGAGAGAGACATCCATTTGGCACAATGGGCATGACTTTATGGATGGCTAACTAGATTGGGGTTCAAATGAAGCAATGGATGAGTTCACATTATGGGCAGTGAATGCATAAAATAATTTGTTTTTTGGTTATGTGTCTGATGAAATTAATTAAAATCGGTCTGATTAGATAAGATATAATATCTTTGACAGGAAGTAACACTTTTGTCTTGGGCGAGTCACAGGTGAGTATGGAAGAAAGGTGGTTAAAAGACACTTTTAGGGTTTGACATAGGTGAGTACTCCCTAAATTGGGTGGGACATGTGCGCATGTTTCAAAACTGGGGGTGCCTTGTGAGTCCACAAGAAAGTGGATTTCGTGGATGAGTAAGTAGTTCGGAAAATTGACAGAATGGGTGAGTATGTGAGAAGTACAGTGGCGGCTTGAGTGATGACAGGTGACGACATTAGTGATGTGCTCTCTTACTGACATCAAGAGATATTTCGAACTATTCAAATCAGTCTTGCAACGTCAAAATGCTAAATAATTACTAAGTAGTGTAAAGATACAAGCAATGCTGAAATTAATCACAGTCTGAAAGTACGAAGTACAATAGAATTAATTTAATTTGTTCATTACGAAGAGGTCAACAGCCAACATGCGTAATTAATAATTGTAGTAGTACCCATGATATCCATATCCATCACGTTTGCCAGCTAAGTGTAGTAACGAATGTCGCAATAAAGTTGTGAGCAGTATTAACAAGGAGATCGAATCCAGTCAGTGACATCTTCCTACCTTTTCCACGGCCATAGCCATAATATCCATGGCCACGTCCACCGCCATATCCGTATCCATGGCCACGTCCCCCGCCAGAGCCGTGTCCACCGCCACCGCCGTAGTATCCTCTGGTCTCTCCGCTGCGATCATTGTCATCCTCATCGACGTATCTGGCGTCATAGTTGGCATTGTCGTCGTTGTTGTTCCAATCGTCGTTCCAGCTGACGACGTTGCTGATCTGGAGGATCAAGGCTGCTACCAGGAGAGAAGTTTGGAAGATCTTCATCTTGTTTTTTAAGGTGCTGAGCAAGATTGGTGACTAGGGAGAGGATGGAAGCTGGAATTCTGAGCTCATTAGGATGACGATGCTACCGGATTTGATATTTTCATTGGGACTATAACGGGAGTGAATCAACCGAAGATGCATTTCTCAACGAAAGTATGATTCATGTTGGCTTCACTTACGCGGGTTTAAAAGTGAAGGGGCAAGACTCAACAGCGACGACAGCAAAGCTCAGTGTACCAAACTACTGGATGTCATTGTTCATTGGAAGTCAAAGGTTGCGAAAGCGAAGATGAGGTGACAGTCGTGTCGAACTGGAGCTGACGGTGGGGTCTTAAAAGACGTGTCGGGACTCAACAACGGATAGAAACAGGTGCTAACAACCATGCTCAGTGGGCGCTATTTTGATCGGGAATTCAACGGATGGGAAAGTGACGATGATTTCTTCTTGTTTCAAAAGTAGAAACGAAGCAGCGGAACTCACAGACGAATATTACTTGTATAGACAAGAAACCGTTGTGGAAGTTAGGGGGCATGTGCCCGAGATGAGGAGGCGTGTGCCAGGAGTGTGCCCGAGATGAAGTGGCGCATGCCCGAGATGATCATCGTTGTAATCTGGAGTGTGTGCATCACTTCGTCTCTCCCTGCTCAAAAATGATAAAGTAATGAAGATTGCGAATCGACGAAAATCTACTTACCTATAGAAAGATTTTTCATTTTTCTGCTGCGTCACGGGTCGGTTCGGAATCAATTTCAAAATTATTGTTCGATTTTGATGTAGGAATAGAACTTATTTGTGCCAATACTTTGGGTTCGCATGATGCGAGTGGTGTTGATCGATGGAGCTAAAAACCGACCCTTTCTGGACCTTGAATAAACCCCTTGTGTGCCCTGACACATCATCAACCCAACAGAATCCCCTGTGGTTGTAAGTACTTATATTGTCCAATCCCTCACCATCCCGACAACAATGCTTCCCTCGCTCCTCCGCCGCCCCACCCCATTCACCTCAGACTCCACCTTCCAAAACTCCTCCTGTCCACTCCCACCCATCGCCGTGCCCTCCACCGCACTCACCTCCCTCCTCGACGTGGCCCTCCATCGATCCTACGAGGCGGAACTAGTACCCACCACCTCCTCCGCGGCACGCCTCCTCGAGACCATCTTGGAGATGAAAGAATGTTCGGCGTTGATCTTGAGAGAATGCCGTTGGATGGTCGGAGTACCGATGACGAGGGTGGAGTTTATCATGGGTGTGGCGACGGGCAATGCAGGGGTTATTTTGAATGGTGACGGGAGTGTCATGGGAGAGTTGGAGGAGGAGGGGGAGGAGGCGTTGGCTTCGGAGGAATCACGATGGAATGAATTTGAAATTTTGAGGGATTTTGCAATGCAAAGTTTTTCGGCGGCGAAGGAGGCCATTTATCGTTTGACAACGGATCGATTGGCGGATTCGGCGAATTTGACGGCGAGGGATTCTCTCGAAGAGAGAGTGGCGGATGGGAATGGGGGTGATCACGAGATTGGACAGTTTGATGAAGGGGAGTTTGGGATTGGAAGGTGCTTTTCATATCAATCTCGTTCGGGGTGTTGGGAGAGTCCGAGATTGTACTGTCCTGATTACAGCTGGGCAGATGATTGTGCCAACGTCATTCAACGTCTGTTGAAGAGCCTGTCCAGACATAAATTCGTGTCATTAGTAAATGCCAATGGATGGAATCGATATTCGAACTGCTCCCTCCACAGGGACGATGGTTCCCTTCCTTCTCCCATCCGAGCATCACGCACGCCCCATCCCTTCCCGTCCCTTGAGGCCGTTCACGCCCTGAAATATCTCGCGTCTGATCTACTCTCCACCGCATTACCATCCCGTCTCAATCAATTTCGCGCCGCCGTGGAAGCCAATGCCGTCGTGTCCAAACGCTTGTACTTGGTCAAATGCGAATATCGGGCACCGATCCGGGCTCACATGGAGAGTTGGATGGCGTTGCGGGCAGCACCCAAGTTGGAGCTCGTCGAGAGATATTTGACAGAATTTCACGGGACGAAGGATGGAGAGGAGGATGCGGCGAAAGCAAGTAGTGCAGGCAAGAGCGTCCACGCTGCAGTGAGGAGGAAGAATAGCAATCAATCCGCCAGCAGCGAATCCGTGACGCCGTTGCAAAAGCAGAGAGACTCGTTGGAGGAGCTCATCACCGAAAACTATTGGAAGCACCCGTCCCTTCTGGAGGCATTGGAACTCGAGAGGTTGTGTGGACGTCTAGAAGTGGATATGTCGCAAATTCTCCTCCCCTTGTCACAGGTCGCTACGGACATTATGGATCGGTGGAAGGGGCGATTAAGACCCGTGGCCGTTGTTACAAACGAAACGGAGGGTGGCGATCGCGACATTGGTGACGGTGTGGCGCATGACAACGTGGGTATTTGCCCGAAGGAAATTCTCGGATGGGAAGATCTGCCACACATGCGGGAACTTTTAATGGTAAAGTGTCTGATCGTCAAAAGAAAAATGATCCGTCGCTCGTTTTCTCACTCCTGCTTATGTTAACAGCGCCTCAAGTCGATTCTTCGTCGAAAACCAGGCCCAAATGAATCCAGTGGAATACGCCCACTCCTCCTCGATCTGCAGGGTGTACCACGGAAAAACCACGATTCGTTGGAGCTCTCCATGGAGGTTCCTTTTTATCGCTCCCCCTCGCCGAAACCTACGGCGTTTGGGTTTTTGTTTTTCTTTGGTTACACGAAGCACGATGATACCAAAAAGGACACTTGGTTTCACTTAGAACAGTTCATTCGTCAGATCGGATCCCTGTTGAAGCTATTGCAGCAACCCGATACACCATTCATCACAGACATGGTTCGAGGGAGTACAAATGATAGAATATCATGGCAGGAGTTAATTCGGAAATGCGTCGAGTGCTGGGACTCTGATTTATTCCGTGCACAATATCAGGACTGGTTTGACATGGTCAAGAGGCAGCGTCAACTCGATTCAGGAGTGGACATTCACGACGAACAGGGACGCGCTCAGTCTTTGTCCGAGCTCTCCGAGATTATACGAGAAGCCGAAATCGAACTCAGCATCGCCATGGCTTCGAAAGATCAATTGGAGATGGTTCGCCAAAAGTTGGAAGCACTCCATGCCGACAAGAATGCGAGGTATTTGATCATGGCACAAATTGTCAACGATGTTGCGCTGAGAGAATTGAACCAGAACATCATTGTGTTACCGACATCAACGGATATGTCACCAGATTTTCCGAAGCTGTCTTCGCCGGGGCTGTTTGGTACTCAATTGTTATTTTCCTCGGAACGGCTTCCGATTGGGTAGACTGAGGTCGGTTTCGTATAGTCATAAGTCACTCATCAAGCCGCAATTTTCGGTTCGCACGGTGTTAAAACATGTGAGATTAAATCTGGTCTAACGAACCCGGCACATCTAGGTACACCTTGCTGGAGAATTTACGAAATGAACGTTTAGAACTAATTTGACGATGAAAGGCTGATCAGTGAAGGAACCCTTAGTTAAGCAGAAAATGCGATTACATCCCCCTTCTCCTTACTACCGTCTTTCCATCCGCCGGTTGCTTGCTGGCTAATTTTAAGTCCTGCTATTTCAGCATTAACTTTGGGCAACGCCCTGTTCACAATGAAGTATTCCCAAGCACAGACGAGAACAAGATTGGCTATCATGAGACCCACCAGCACAAATCGAAACGACAATGGCATCACAGTTCTGAAGTGATTATATACGAGAAAAATGAAGGAGAGGTTCACAGTGATATTGTAAGTATTATGGCTTGCACGTCACCGCAAAACAGCACTCACGTGTTAAAATTGTTATAGATGGGTTGGGGGTCAGGGTAGACAACAAAGCGGAGCGCATTTTCGTTAATGCAGTTCAGCCGCCAGATGCAGGAAAACTTGGAGACTGTAGTTGTCGCCGCGAAGTGAAAGGATGTCCAGAGCAAAAAGAAAAACACAAAGATGTAGTTCCTGAACCAACCGCGACGATAGGTGTATCCGAAATTGAAAGCGGCAGCTGATGCTATATACTGGTAACCCGAGACAATGAATATCACAGAAGTTTCATAGTTATCTCCAATTGTGTTTACATTGCTCAAGTCCGTGCTGTCCCACATTCGGCATGCGAACCAGTCCTGGCGCCACAACATAAGTAGAGCTATGACCAAAAATAATATGTTGATGGCCAACACACCACATGCACTTGACAGAGTGTGGGGTCCTAGGATCGATGCAGTTGGGCGTTTCGGTGATAATTTTTTGGCTGCATGTGAAAGGGGCAAACTGAACGCCATTGTGATGGGCCAAAATCCATCCAGGAAGACCCAGACGAATTCCGAAAAGCTAATACTCAGTTTAGCATTGACGACCTGGTTGATACTCTCAATTTGTCTTGAGATAGAGGAACAGCAACGCAATAAGAATAACACTCAAATGAACCACTTCATTTCCAATTTTGAAATGAGGATTCTTACCCATACATGATCATGTACTTGTATGACGCGAATGCGGATGCCAACGCACAGCGTCCTTCTTTGAGTACTTCAACAACAGAAGTAATATTCTTGTCAAGAGAAGTAAAACCTGCAACAACGGATGCTTCAGCATCACTGAGAGCAATGCCAACATGAGCAGCCTTGAGAGCTCCACAATCGTTACCGCCATCTCCACTGCATTTCATACAAGAGGTTCGAGAAAGTGAAGAGAATAGTCACAAATCAGTTTGTAACTACTCAAAACACAGGCAATAAAATTAGGACGAACCACATGAGAGTGATGTCTCCATTCTCAACAAAAGTCGAAACGACAGACACCTTATCGTTCGGAGTGCATCTGCCAAAGACGTAAGTCTTTTTTCCCAATGCAAGGGCTGTTTTGGTTTCGTATCGGAGCAGATGTTCCCACACTTCTCCTGTCATTGCCAACACGGTTTCTTTGGCAATGGACTCTATTGGATCAGTAGCAGTGCTGTCATCTGCTGCATTCACCCACACCACATTGTCATCAATTATCCCAGTACCAATTATTATATTTTGGTTTGGCAATATAATACCTGCCTTTTTGGCTATGTAGATTCCTGTGGATTCATGAAATCAAATAAATGTGATCAATATTATAATTAATGCGGATAACGGAACAATGACGACTTGCCCGTAAGAACATTGTCTCCTGTCACGATAACAGATTCCACATCTCCTTCGTGAAGCTGATAAATGATTTTGCCATGGATTGTCCATAAAAAATGTGGAATGGGATTGGTCAACTGGATTAAACTGAAATGGTTGTTCATTAAATTAATTACCTCAGTAATCACCTCCGGGGTATCTTCCTTCATGGCATTCTGGAAATTGATGCACCCAAGGAACGTCAAATCGTGCTCAATGTCTAGAGATAGCAGTAAGAAAATAAGATTGCAACAATTAATGAAAATGAAGTATCGCCAAAATAATATCAACTGAAAACTACCCTGGGCTTACCAGATCGTTTCACGTCAATGATTTCTTTGTTGTCACTGAAGATTGCTTTTGCCATTGCCAGTTGATAAACTCTGATAGGGAACAGAAGACGAAGAATTATTTTAGAATAAAAGATCTTATCACTGTGCATTAAAGTGCTCACCCATTTCTTGCTGAATGACGGGTACTAGCAGCAAAATCGGAGGGAAGCGATGAGGTCACACACAGCTTGCTGATAGCCTCAGGGCTGCCCTTGACAAAGATAATCTTCTCATCACCACGTTGAACAATCACACTCTGAGTCATACTGTGATGGTCAAATTCAAACTTCTTCAGGTATTTTATGGTATCACTCCCCAAGGTGATAGTGTTCTCTGTTGCTAATCGAGCTGATGCGATTGCTGAAAAGGCCATGCGATCCACGGCAGGCCCGATCAAGTCACCAGTCAAACTCGATGTCAACGTGTGGCAGACTGACAACCCAAGTTCGAGAGTTGGATCAACAATTACCTCATCACCTGTCGTTGTTGCGGACTTGCCAAGCTCGTCACCCCTTAGGGCAGAGACGAATCGAAGACCTTGTTCTGTCAGCGTTCCAGTTTTATCAAAGAAGGCCTTCTTCACTTTGCCAGCTACGAGGATGCCTCTGGAATCAGTGCAAGTGATTCGTTTTGATTGAAGACGCTTGCAGGAAATGCCAACCGACACAACGAATACAGTGGGGAGTAATGGAGGCAAACATGTTCCAGCCACAAATACTGCATAAAACCTTAAAAGATATAACAAACAATATTTAACAACATTGACGGGCGATAGAATGATATTGGATCAAGCTTTGAAACATTGCATCTGACATACCAAGCGTATTGCCAGTTATCCTCAATCACGTGAAGCACGATCGATATAAGAACGGCCATTTCAACTAGTAAAATGAAAAGAACCTTTGGGAGAGATCGGTATAAGATTTGATTTTTGAAGGAAACGTAATACGAAGACGCAAAGAAACTGCAGACTGGCTGACTCACCAACTGCACTTCTGTATCAAATTTGAACTGGTGGCGTTCGTAGGATAGAACATTACTCAACAATTTACCCTTGGCGGTAAAAGAGCCAGTCTGGGTGACAATTGCAAGAGTCCCATCTGTCCCCTCTCCCTCGTTGCATTCTAGGATGGTCGTTCCAGCGGAAATCGTTGATGATTTAAATGTCTTTGGGTCGTATAGAAGGTTGGACTTAGCAGGATCGAGAGGAATTTTGGCGACCGGGTGAACCTCTCCCGTTAAGGCACTTTCGTCGACCAGCAACCGATCGGATCGAAGGACAGCCATATCAAAGTAGGCAAGGCCACGAGTCACCCGAATAACATCGCCTGGAACGACATCAGTCTGATTAATCGTCACAAGTTTGCCATCGCGGATAACATCTGCAGATCCTTCAACGACCATCAATTTAAACTTTTGCATGTCACTATTGTATTGGAATATGGCAACGACCAGCCCTCCAATGATACGAACGACTGTTTGATTTATCGCCATATAGTAATACTTCAATTCAAATGAAACCAATGTGGAAAGATGTGAGTCAATTGAACTTGCATCAAACTTGAGTCCATTGAGGTGTCAAGTAGACGAGGCATTTGATCCTTATTTCACTCACCCAATATGGTGCCCACGTCCTGTGTTGAGAATGAAACACCGTCAGAAGAATTTGGAAGAATTAGACTCGTAGTGTCGAAATATGCCATACATCACAATCGGACTAACCAAACCATGAAGTTTTGGTAGAGGTAAAACGGCTTGCTGAATTCACGGAAGATGGAGTTTATGATTGTTGGTTTCTTCAAATCCAAAACGTTGGGTCCAACAACGCCCAACCTCCTTTTTGACTCTTCCACAGCTAGACTCCGATCCATAAGATCCTTGCTGAGCCAATTTCCGATCATGTTGCCATTGGTTACATCCAACCGTCTGTGATAATTCAACATGAATAGAGAATAATAAGTAAGTTTGTAGATTTAGGAATGTAAGCTGAAAAGAGATTTCAACACAGTTAACTAACCCTAGAACAAATTTCGTACTGGCTTCATCTGTGAAATTATTCATAAATTTTGATAAGAACCCAACAGGAATTAATAATAGAACATACTAGTGACATACATAATACTGACCGTAGATGTATCTTCTCATTCGGAAGTAGAAGAATCGTGACCCTGTTGTTTTATCTATTGCGGAAGAATTCGGGACAGATGATAAAATGAATCAGATTGAAATGAAATGAGCTGGAATGTATTCCGCACATGGAATCCTAGCGTCTCACCGGTTTGAACTTGACAGTAAGTCGTTTTGTAGCGCAAACCAGCCTCCACCCCTTCGGTTCTAATGCTGAAAATGAAGTCCATGAAGGCATAAAATCCATCCTGTAGAAAGTCCAGGAATTTCGTAATAACTTTTTTATGATACAAAGTATCAATGATTCGAACAGGTGCAGACACTGCCACATACGATGCGTCGCAGGGAAGGCATCTGCGTAGGAAGATGGAGCGGATGGACGTAGGATATTTCAACATGAAGCACCACACAAATCCTGTCATCCAAACCAATATAAAGGCCGTGAGAACCTGAAGCTCGTCTTCAAATATCATTGTAAGGTTTTCAACCGCAGGAGCTTCCTGCTGGACATCTGCGAGATTTCAAAAAAGTACATGCATTTCAAGATCATTCAAACGAAAAAACATAATCTTAACAACATGATAGAGAACCTCACAATACTGGATCGTAAGGAACAGCAATAAGCCCTGTATTCCTAGTAGTATGATGATAATGAATCCATGTAAAACTAAACCTACAGGAGTTTTCTTGTATCCAGTCTGAATCCACTGCTCGATATGTTCCTCAGTGATTAGAGATTCCAATTCCTTACTGCTGCCAGCTACAGGTGCAATTCGTTGGTTGTACGCACACCAGAGGAACATCAGCGCGGTGATGACAAAGAAAGGGATGTAGAGAATCTTGAAGGCTAGCCACAAATCAACCTGTCTCAGATTTGCTTCTTCCTCCTCGATACACTGCGCATTTGCGTCGTAAAAATCCTGGAATCTTGCAAAGCACTCGTCATAAAGATCAACTTGCTTGGCACACGTTACCTCGAGGCCACCGCATATGCAGGGAGATTCCAACTCGGCATCGCACGCCTCTCTATTCGTCGTATCGGCACACGTGCCATCGTTGCACAGTTCAAACTCGTGATCGGAGGAATCGGGGTTGGCCAATGCGCAGGTGGCATCGGAGGGACAATCGTCTGTCTTGTTGACACACACAATGGGACAAGTCGTTGTAGCCGGACAGTCAAAGGTGGGATCAGCGTAGTCTCCAAATGCAAGGAAGCGGTGTGTTTGCTGTTCGTTGTCATAGGATTCCAAATTGCGGATATTCGATTGGTCGGCTCGTCCGGCCTTCCTGCTGAGTTTACGATTGGAGCGACGACTAAGGAGGAAATGAATTCCATCGAAGGAATGCCACCATGAACCGTCGGAGGTTGGGTGGACGACGGCAGTTTCAAAGCGCTCGGCGGAGACAACATCGATCAACGGAGAGTCGTTAGTTTCAAAGATGAAAGAGATTGCATCGCTGCTTACATTGTAGTTGTCTCCGATAATTCCCACAAAAATCGAGTATAAAGAACCCAAACAAATAAGATGATGGATGTTAATCATAGATAAAAGTAGATTTTATGATGTTCTGAAGTAGTGGCGAAGAGAAGTAGGGTTCGACTCTCGTCATAGATAACGAAGCCGCTTCGGTGTCAAGTCGACTAAACTCCACCCTACAGGGTTCTGTACGATGAATGTTGTATCCTCGTGTTTCATTGTTATAATTTTTCCAGAAGAAGTAAAACTGAATCATTATTGGTTCCTAAATGGAAAAGTGAATCCAGTTCCAGCATAACAAAGAAATCAGTTTGCACTGAAGGTTTTTACAAACTTCCAGAAGCTTCCAGACTTTTGCAGGACTTAAGAAAAAAGTCTGATATTCTGCATTGCAATTTCAGAATTTTTCAAATGTGCTGACTATCAACGCAGGATTCGTAGGATTTGCATCGGGGAAACAAAATCTTATCCTTTTTCAAAATTGTTGCCGTTTTTCTTATAAATTGTGAAAGACTTAAATATTGAATCCAGACAATTTTCAAAATTCAAGACATTTGCAATTTTTATTAAGCCCTATAATTCAAACATGCTTTCTGACCGATCAACTGTGTCGTGACAAACTCCTAAAGTACAAGGATTAGATTCTGCAGAATCAGCTTATTTCCCATACCTTCACAGTTTTGAAAAAGGGAAAATAGCAAAATTTTATGTTGGGGCAAGCGTGAGGAGTGATGGAAACAGAAACAAGCTGACAGGGCAACAAGCAGCACTTCACGAAGGATTGATAAATGGCTTAGAGAAATAAAATGAAACTTAAATTTTATAGTATCTTATGTGGATCAGTGATGACTAATCAACGTGTAGACACAGATATACCATGCACTTGTCGGAAGAGAACAAATTGTGCCTCCCCTGTAACCTTGATGGATTGGTAGTGGAGATACAGAAAACGA
>JALLPF010000300.1:0-12251 GCA_036939455.1 Cyclotella distinguenda | reverse complement strand
CCAACAGCGCAAGATACGGAACGACGAACCAAGGCATGGGTTCAAAGGGTCTTGGTAGATCTAGGAATATGCCCGTTCACCAAATCTAACGTCAAATCTGGTCAAGGCTTGGGCGATCTGGGTGTTCCAGTAGCAAATATCATGTATCGGCATTCGGGGGGCTCATCCGTCAAAGTGGGTGGGACTGGAAGCGTGTATATATTGATGGCCGGTAAGTTTACAATATCACTATATATCAATCAACCGTTTTCTCTCTTGATTTGAAAGCAAATGTTTCTTCCAAGATACGTGGAAGGCCATTTCCGAAATGATCTCTGCTGGCCCATCGGGCAAACAGGGAATTAGTAGCATTTTATTATCAGCACCAGGTAAGCAAGGCCATGTCCCAATATGATGATTCGAAGGTGACTTACATAGTTACTGTCTCTAGGTTTTGACGACGATTTCGACTTGTGGGCTGGACCGGTGTTCGCCATGTTGGAGGCTGGTGTCGTTGCAATACAAGCAGAAGAAATAATTGGAATCGTTTGCTTCCATCCAAATTGTAAGAGACTCGGACCATCTTTTATCATCGTTAGCTCTTCGACTCTTACGATATCATTTAACGTTCAAACCCATAGATCTTACTCCCGATGGTACTTCGTGGCCAGGATTCGGGCACATGCACTCACTTCCTCGGTTGAAAAAATGGTACAACGACTTTTCGTCATCGGGTGCTCTCACAGACCATGAGATTGCAGCAGGAGGAGCATGGCAGCGTCGTTCACCTTATGCTCTAGTCAATGTCCTTCGCGCGGAGCAATTGGAAGCGGCCGAAGGGCGGAGGAAAACCGGTCTTTTGTACGAACGCAACATTTCAGTTCTTGTTGGACGCAAAGACGGCATTGGGTCTGCCAGATTGACACATGATCTGCAACGAGAACAATGTTCGTAGATGCGATTTATGTTTCCTGGCTATTACCATCATTTCCGCCTATATATTTGGTCCGAGATCACGATTTAGGAGAGCTTTTTGCATTCGCATAAATAATGATCTTTAAGGGAGGCCCGCTGCAAGGACAATCTTGCCAGAGTTCACATAGTACGAGAAGTCATCTCCTCGGTTTATCCTAGTTGTATTCTCTATATTGACCCTGATCGATCATCCAACCGCTTCCTTGTCAATTAGGGATAGCGCATCAGTTCTTGAGCCGTATATGTCCTGAACAATGACAGATGAGGGCTTTTGCCATTCTTGTTATTGATGTCCTTCATTACTTAAAGACATTGTTGCCAAGATAGTTATTTAAGATTACTCAGCGACGAAGAAATACGGTTGGTTTGCATCGATCTATTCGCAACCTGCTAACAAGTGACATGGATTTTCCTTCGTTTCGTCGAGTATGTTCAACATTAGGAATGTTTGTCTAATCGATCAAACTAAGCTAATAAAGCACTATATCTCATTATTATGACGATTCGACTGACTCATTCCTCGTGTGACAGATTAGATTTATGATGCGGTCCCATCGATAGCGTAGCTAGGTACTCTGACTCGCGCTAGAAATTGATGCAAGTGATTTGCGAAATGATATCGTCAACTGTTCCTCTTTCTCCTGACCAACAACACAAGCCTTCCATTGGCTCAAGTCAGGGTTGTCACAAACTTCTGCCAATATTTCTCTGCCAAATTGAAGAGGAACGGTAGTTCCAATTTCTCCTGCACGATGAATAAACCGCCGAAACTCGTTACCTCCTCCCGGCAACGGAATCTCAGCGTAAAAATACCCTCCAGACCAATCATCTCCTAAAGCATTCAATCCCAAGTCTGAAGTGATTTCCCTCAATAGAATTCCAGCACGGGCTGCCATCTCCAACATTTTGGTTTGAATAGATGGTCCAGATCCAGCATCCACTGGAATACATTGAACTGATGTTTTCAAATGTCAGTGTCAGTCAATAGATAATCGATCGACATGACATGAATTTGTTTCTTACCGTGAGTGTGGTACCCTCCCTTGGTTTGAATACAGCGTTCAAAAACAAACAAGTCCTTTTGCAAGATATTGTGAGCATGCAATCGAAGCTTCAATTTAACATCGTCCATTTCGGGTGCAAGCTTAGGATCGACAAGTGCTCCTGTCTGTTTGTGATCAACAGGAACGATTAGCGCATGGTAATCATTTACGGCTCCTTTTGGCATAGCAATATAACAATCCTGATATACTGCGACAATCAAGTGTTTTTCACAAGTCGGTGAGGCAAGACAAAACCAGCAATCAGTCCTGGAATCCGGAGGAAAATGCCTGCGATTGAAAGTTAAGCCATGATGTTTTCCATTCGTCATATTATCTCCTTCATCCACTTTCGGTGGTCCGCCTCTGGCCCAAAATAGCGTCACTCCACAGAGGTGAGATAGAACTTTTCTGTGTGGTTCAACACTTTCATCCTCATGTGCTATTGCAATTCCCATTAACAATTTGTTCTCATCTACTAAACCACCGTCTTCATGTTTTGTCAACGCGATTAAAGTGGTCAAGGCTGCTGTATGACTATCAAAACATAAAAATCCGTAATTTCTCCCAGCTTCTGGTTGTCTAATGGAGACTCGTAAAGCAGGCTCATCAGTGGCAGTAATCCTGCTCACAGCATCCACACCAAGATTCAGTTCATCTTCGATAGCCCCTTGAGCTAAAAGGCGCATAGATTCTAACTCTTCTGGAAAGGAAGAATTATCAAGCGTTGTCGGGAGCCTGAGAAAAAGGGTACTTGATTCAGCCGCCTCTGCCTCAGTAATTCGATTTCTACGCATTGGTGGCGGCGGCGGTATTCCAGTGAAGGGAGGTTGACTGAGATCATGTCGATTAATTGGATTAGATTGACTAGAGCTCCATTTGAGTGTCACCATGATATTTCTGATTAAAAGAAGACCAGGGCACAGTTGACATTTAGAATGAAGCGCATGTACCTCGATGAACTCACTCGGTACGAAAACATCAGACTTCACTTACCTAATCACCGCCTCCCCCTTAAGATCTGCGAGGCACTGCGACGCTTCTTCGTGCGTTGTGAAGTCCAGAAAGGAGTAACTCGGTGGAGCAGCCTGTTGGGGAAAATTCCCAGGTCGATTCATTTTTGGTTTGGGAAATCTTACGCGGACACAGCCGAACGGTCTAAAGGCATCCATCAAAACGTCCATGGTCAGGGTTCCACCCGGATCTCGGCGAAGACCGTACAAAAACAGGGAGCAATTATCGGGATTTTCTTCTTCCCTAGCCTGTCTCATTGACTCTTCCTCGTTTCTGGCGTTGCTCTCCCCATCTCTTTGACGTTTCCGCGACGGTTGTTGCTGCCATCGAAAACCACCACCGCCTCCACTTGTCATCGTTATCGCCGAATGTTCTTGAGCGATTCGACGAGCCTGAGCCTGGCTCAAGCCTCCTGAGACAAAAACATCATTTCTCTGACCAACGATTTTGTTTGCACCCGTTGAGTCCATTTCATAGGAAGCATCAGTGTAAGGACAATCTACTACCGATGCCAATTCCATCGCCGCCGCTCTCTCATTAGCATCCATAAAAGCTAAAGGAACAATGCCAACAGCATGGATGAATTTGAATGGTTTCCCGAGGGATTTAAATTCTGGCGGCGCTACTACAGATCCCATTGCCAAAAATCGTCCCGCGTGATGGCATTCACTCGTTGTAGAAGATGGAATTCTGGGATATCGATAAGGGAAACTTGCCACAAATTTATTCCGAAGTCTGTACGATGACTGGACGTCGTCAGGGACGGGAACTAAATGACCAGGTGCCATGTGATATCTTGGGCGACTCATGGCAACTAATTCTGCAACATCGTATGATCCTATCACGTCAGCAGCAACGGAACCGTCCTCATCATATCCAATTATGGCAGATCTATCGTCTTCAGTTAATGCGCCACATTTTTTGGATGACATACCCTGGCCCCATTCGCCAGTTATCAGCACATCGCATCCAAGGAATGAAGTATGCTTCGCCTTTTCTTGAAATGATATGCACGGGAGTTTTATTTTCGGCCCCGAGAATCCAATGGTGATATATGTTGAGTGTTCCCTCGTTTTGACAACTGTTGAAGGATCTTGAAGAGGAAGAGGAACGCTGATAATGTCTGCGAGATTATCAAGACTTTTACTATTGTTGTTGTGTCCAATCATTTGATAAAGATTTGGAGCGATTCGATGCAGTCCATCCGGCATATGTTGTATAACTTCATCACCATCTGCCATTTCGTTGTCAAGAGGTTGTGTCTCTTTATCTTCATCAATTTCAATCTCATCATCATCCTTACATCTCTCAAAGATTTTGGACCGAAACGAATTCATGCCATCAGGCAACCCGTCACCTTCGTCAACAAACAAAACGGGCATTACATATTCGATTAATCCATCAGCTAGTTTCTTTGCATCGTCGATTGCCGCTGCTTTGATTGCCTCGTTATCACCAAGCATTTCCCCACCGCATTGTTCGCTGCGGTAAAAGAATGGGCCTGCACAGAGGCAGATATCAAATGGACCAGCCTTGCTTGTCTGGAGACTTCGGAGCTTATCAGACAAATGGTGGAGCTGGCCTTTTACTGGGCCGACCATGAGAATCTTGGCTCGTTTGTGCGACATGAGACAGTGAGCGACACTGCAATGATAAATAATTGGCGGCGGTAGCCTTCAGGGTTGGTAATGGAGGTTGAGAGAATATTATGACTACCTAGCCGTGGGACTTGATGCTATGACCCTTTATTGATTGCTGCACGGTTCCCGGTGGATGATAGCGAGGATTTTTATGGTACGATAATATTATTGTACCATATCGTCTATCGTTGTTGGGTGTTGGGGAATGGCGGTCCGTCTGGCGTCACCGATTTTGATTTCTCGCTTTTTAAGTTATTGCGCATAATTCCCGGAAATAGGTAGTTGTTCGTCTGAGCAGCCACAACCGGCTCAAACAGAGCTCCTCAATCATTATTGGCAGCACCAAACCCCACCATGTCGGGGTTCTACGAAGGCGGATATTCTGGGTACGGTAGAAACAGTGGATCGGGATCGAACGGAGGGTTTGATAAATATAACGCCGAAGGAGGGTCTCAAAATGCTTTCAGCGGCGGCTATGGTGTTTCTTCTCAACAGCAGTATCAACAACCCCGACAGCAGAACCCACAACCCATTTCAAACCCTGGTGGAATGAATTTCTGGAACCCTTCCACGGCCATGGCAATGTCAACTGTTGCATCAGCTGCCTTCTCTGGAAAAGATAGCCCTGATTCTCAGATGATGTTTGGGGTGGCGGAATCAATGGGAAAGCAATTTTTAGAATCTTCCTGGGCGAGCATGGTGCCTGGATTGGAAAGGAGCATGGTGGCGTTGAGACCATACTTCGCAGTGGACAATGCCTACGTTAAGAGCAAGATGGGGAGGGTTCTTTTCCCTTTTGTCTACCGAGAGTGGGCGCGACAGGTAAGAGCAGAATTGGTAGAGAGTTGCACTGTTTTACAGCTAAGCAATATTATGTGCCTTCTCCTCCTCAATTGTAAAACTCATCAAAATTTATAGGAAACTCTGGGTTCAGACACTGGAGTCTTCGCTTTACCTCTCAATGACATTAACGCTCCAGATCTATACATCCCGACCATGTCTCTACTTACCTACGTACTTCTCTGTGCACTTTGCTATGGTACTGCTGGCGAATTCAACCCCGAGGTTATTCCAGACGTTACTACTAAGTGTCTCGTAACACAAATTCTTGAAGTCCTTGCGATTCGTATTGGTTTCTATTTGATGGAGGCCCCAGTTGCAATAATGGACCTGCTTAGCTACACTGGATACAAATACCTGGGGTTGAGTTTCAACATGTTGATCGGCGTAGCCTTCGGACATTTCGGAGGATACGGACACAGGGCATATTATTTTACTTATTTGTTCACGGCAACGGCAGTGTCGTTTTTCATCCTAAAGGTGATGGCAAATACCATCCCTAGAATAACCAACGCTGCTGGTCCAAAGAGGCAGTTTATGGTGTTGGGGTTTGCTGGTAGTCAATTCGCAACTTGTTGGTTTGTTAGTCAAACAAAGTTTTTGAAATGAATGAATTTTGCCCTCGATTTCTTTTGTAGGTTGTGCTAACGGCATAGTGACTCGGTTGTTACTCCAATAGTACAAATACTCTAAAATCTCAAAACTCTAAGATATATCATCGCGCCAAGCGAATTAAGATAAGAAGTAAGTGTATTCAGTATTACTTGAGCGAGGTTACACTCGAGTCTACGCAATATCCTCAGTCCTCACCTTTATCACGAAAGCCATGTTCCCGTTCGTTTTCATTAGATTCGATTGTCTTCACCATTTTGAACGACACAGAACTCTTCCCTACTTTCATTGCAGCTATCCGTGCAGCTATAAACAGCAATTGAGCCCCAATTCATGCCTCCTGTTGAAATTAAATCGACTACGTCGTCTGTCATGCTGCACGAGGTGTCAGGCGAAGAATCGACTCCTAAAACATACAGCACAGACGGCAGTAGCTGGAACTCAAATACGCGGTTTGCACCGCAAACACATTGAGGAATAGTTGGACAGCGTTGACTTGACTGACTGGTCTTGGCATGGGAATTGCTTTTAGATTTGGAATGTCGACAGTGAATTGGAGATTGGAGTGGTCTACTCGATTTGGAGCGAAACAATGCAGTGAAAAGTTGTTTCAGTCTGAAATCTGTTGATTGATCAAACACTTACACAGACCACAAAGGGACACCGCCATATGCATACCGGGCGACCTGTTGTGGAGCCCTCTTTAGTCTTTCTGAAAATAGAAAAAAAGCCATTTCTTCGGGTGGAAGGCGTTCGTAGCGTTCCCCTTCTCCGCCGACAATACCTGAAGCACGGTCTTCGTCCATGTCAGCACTGAAGTCACCTCTGAGAGCTGCTAAAATACATTCATCATCTTCAATTGCGAGATAGCGGGATAACATTTGATTCACTTTGTTTGAATCTATATCATTTCCGCAGGCTTCATAGTCATCATCGTCATCTTCCCAACTGCCAGTCTTGTCATATTTGTTGCCGTTTTCAATGATGGGTTCATTGATCATTTCCAGAGAATACTGCGTGAAAGAAGGCTCATTTGTTGTTGATTGAATCTTCTGACATTTGACTTCGTCTGCAATGGGTCCTTGCGATATCTTTTTGGGTTTGGGTATCAGTTTTGACGATTGTTGCTTTGATTTAGTCGTTTTTTGTGTCGCTTGCATCTCACACATTGACATCATTACTTCTAAATCATCCATTGATGTACTGCTTACTTTTTCCTTTCCATTCAATCCGACCGCCAACTTGAACGTATCCCCTTTTTCTGTATCTGGAGAGGATTGGCTCCAGTTATCGTCGCCCCAATCATTTAGCTCTAGTGATTCCCCTTGATTTTCAAGAAGATCTTTTACAGTGCTACTTCTTGATGATTCATTCCACAGTCGTTGAGATCGATAACAACGAATAGGCGACGACTCACCAAAGCAACACCGAAACTCATCTCTTTCATTCACAATTTCAGGAGTGTGACAGGAAGGCTGATTGCATCCAAACACATAGAGGGTTCGATCCAAGTCATCAATCGGTGTGTTCAGCTGAATTAGCAGATGCATTGATCTCTTACATTTTGTGCAGATCGGATTGGTGGTATTTTTGAGCAATGAATCATCGTCGTGAAAGTACGGCAATCCACCAATGTGAGAGGAAGCTGGACCCCATTTGTGCTCAATCCGGCGACTATTTCCAACAATCGGTACTAACAAGAGTATCGTTTCGCCCAATTCGTTGACTTCTCGACTGCTGGACCACATCATTCAGCAAATCCTAGGCACATGACATGAATGAAAACAACATCATAAGTTTCCGACGTACGTCGACATGGTCCCAACGATTCAGACAGCTTGTGATGGACTTCGAAAGGACAGACGCCTGAGTGGAGTTGTCCTTTGATACGTACTAAAGCGTAAGTTAGGTACTGAAGTAGAGTACCTACCTACCGTACTTACGACACTGAGGAAATCTCTCTGAGTTTCGTTTTTAATTATAGTAAAAAATTGTTTATCAGACTAATTTTGACAGAATATGACAGACATTCAAGCTCTCTCAAGAACTACTGCAATACCCTGTCCACCTCCAATACAAGCTGATCCAACGTGGACTTTCCCGTCAGTCCTCAGGAATTCATTGGCCAAATGAGCGGTGATTCTACTTCCAGATGCGCCGAGCGGGTGTCCTAAAGAAATTGCTCCACCATGCAAGTTTGTTTTGGACATATCCAACTCCAACTCTTTGGCGCATGCTAAGAACTGGGCCGCAAACGCTTCGTTGATTTCAAATCGGTCAACATCAGATATTTTCATTCCGGCTGATTCTAATGCCCCTCTGATCGCCGGAACCGGGCTGCACAACCAATGCAGTAAAACATGGAACAACAATGATGATCAGATCATTTGCTGCTGTCGAAAATTTAGGAAAGCTGCTACGTACCCAATACCCATAATTTCCGGTTGACAACCCGACACATGGTAGGAAGCCAATCTTGCAAGAGGTGTCAATCCATGTTCACGTACGGCATCTTCGGATGCGAGAATGATTGTTCCAGCACCATCACAAATTCCAGAGGCATTTGCCGCTGTAACAACCCCATCGTTCTTAAAAACTGTTCTGAGAGATGATATCTTCTCAAGAGAAGTATCAGGGCGAGGATGCTCATCCGTGTCTATGATCTTTGATGTTTGGAGTGTTATTTAAATCCAATGACAGAATGATTTTACAGTTCAGAGTCGCTCGGGTTGTTTGGCGAAGTTCATGTCGAAGGATCTCACCTTCTTTCCCTTTTTCGATTCAATTTCAACTACGGCCATCTCCAAGTCAAAAACTCCGTTCCTTTTAGCTTCTCCCCAGGTTTGCTGACTGCGAATGGCTATTTCATCACAATCCTAGAAATCAGATAAGAATTAATATCAAATATATTACACAAGATAAAGTTAACCACAACATTCGCATTTTATGACGTATAAAACAAAAAGTAGGAAATCTCACCTGACGTGAAATACCATATTTTTGAGCTAAGTTTTCAGCAGTAATTCCCATGGGAGTCCCTGCATATAGATCCGTCAATCCATCCCACAGAGAATCTCTCATCTTCAATCCCGATCCTAACGATACTCCCCATCTGGCATCGTTTCCGTCAACTTGAAGTGGCGCCATACTCATGTTTTCACTCCCTCCGCAGATAACGATCTTTGCTTCGTTTAGTTTAATCGATTTTGCACCCTGGATGACAGTCTCAAATCCACTGCCACACAAACGATTAATTGTCAATGCAGGAGTTGGAACTGGCACTCCGGATTTGAGACCAATGTGTCGAGCCAGATAGGCTGCATCGGGGCTCGATTGGATGACGTTTCCAAAGTATACAGCATCAATGAGCGAGGGGTCGATGTTCGCTGCGGACAATGCTGCTTTGGTGGCGATTGTGCCGAGTTCGGTAGCTGAGAGCGATTTGAGGGAACCCCCGAATGCTCCAAAAGGAGTCCTTTTTGCTGCAACGATGAAGATATTAGTCATGGTTAAAAGTTGTTCAATCAACGATAGAAATTATAATATCGAATGGAATGATACTGTGAGATGTTTTGTGTGTTTTGAGCTTCGATGATCTTTCAATGATGCTTGTGCTTGCGGTCTCTCTCTGGTGTCATTCCTCTGTTGCGTCGATAGACGTCGATGACGCGGTATCTTTATGCCATCAGCCCGTTGTACCTACTTATATGATACTTTACCTATAAGTACTTATATATCTTTGTTGCAGTAGATACTCAGTTACCTAGGAGGGGTGACAGGCACTTATGTAGAGATGTATCGTTATACTGTTGAGTGGTGAGGCATGCTCTCTTTGCATGATACGTCCACACAGGATCCTCAGAACTCAAACTACTAGAACGCTGGGGTTTAGATCTCTATTTGGATAGGGAGACGAAAATCACAGTTGTTGTTGCATCCGTCGCATTGAAGGCTTTGCTCCTAATAAATATCATTTATCGTTTTTGCAAAGGGATGTTTTACGTTAAGACGCTCGAGCACGAACTCGAATTGGAACCAATTTATTTTGGTCAAAAGCTCCGAGCCACCATCGTACGCCTCCTTAAAGAAGAGGTTGAAGGCTTAGCACTAGCGAATTATGGGTTCGTCGTCAACGTGATCGAAGTACCGGAGGAGCAAATACGTTCTGGAATAATTGAATACGACACGGGGAATGTTGTATTCTACGTCAAATATACGGCTTTACTCCTCCGTCCATTTATAAACGAAGTTGTTGATGCAACGGTTGCACAGTGCAACGAGTTAGGTGTGAGTTTTTCGAGCCTTGAGTCTGGTTGCAAATTTCTTTTGTCGTCTAATTCTTCATTTGATGTCGTCGTTTGACCCAATTCATTGATGTCTGTCTTCTGTAGTTCTTTGCATATTTGGGTCCGTTACGAATTTTCGTGTCGAAGCACTCCATGCCAGAGGATATGTTTAACGGATTTGATGGGGAGAGAGATTCATGGGTCAGTGACGATAAGGAAGTAGTGATTTCATCGGGTTGCGGTGTCAGGTTGAAGATTAAAGGTCGGACGGTGGAACAAGGGAACATAACTGCAATCGGGACAATAAAGGACAATTATTTAGGATTAATAGACGATGGCAGTGGCGAGACCGATATCATGATGTAAATCCTTAGCAAGCATGATGATTGTAGTCCGAGAGCAGACCGTATTTGCAAACGACCTATCGTAGACTATTCATAAAGCGAAATTATCCAATTGATATTATTCATCTACGAAATGACTTTAAAGAGTTCCACTTCAAATTTTAACGTGGCGCCAGGTGGCACCGCCCCGCCACTTCCGGCATCACCGTATGCCAAATATGACGGAATGATGAGTGTAGCCTTACCTCCTTCCTTCATCATGCCAAGTCTGTTAAAAGGAAGAGATTAGTATGAATTAAAACAAACGGTAAAAATGTAGAGGAAAATCTTACCCCTCTTGCCATCCTGAAATGACTTGCCCGAGTTTAAACTTAATGGTTGCTCCTCTGTCGACTGAAGAATCAAACACAGTCCCGTCGGTGAGTGTACCATGGTAGTGAACTTCAACTTCATCTGCTTTTGTTGGAGTTGATCCAGAGCCCTCGGTCATACTGTAATAAACAAGACCCGAGTCAGTCTTAACAGCCTCCTCGTTACAATCTAGAAAACCTGCAATGAATTCTTCTCCATCCTTTTTTACGCGTTCCAGGATTCCCTCCATCCTTTTTTGTAATAGCTGGTTGACGGCAGGTCCAAACTTTTGCAAAACATCCATCGGATTCACGGTGTTTTCTCCCCGTACAACGTCACTGAAACCTTTTAACAAGATGTCTAGTTCATTATCTTCGAGCAGATTTTTGAAGTCAGTCTATCATAATATCGTCATTTCGATCAGTCTATAATGAGAATCGTCCAAGCGAAAGAGAACTGGTTTCATCAGAAATTCCATCAACACTCACTTGCTGACTAATTTGCATCCCAATGTTAACTCCAAGTGCATATATGGGCATCTTGTCGTCTTCGTATGGCATTGGACCGCTTGCCATGTTCCTCGACGTTGATGACTACCCGGGTAGGTAAAGCGCAGAACAAACGATTATTACAACGTTTCGAGGCAAAAGAACCTGGAACATAGTAACTCACACTCGCTTGCGCATGAGTAATAGCTTTCGAAAAGAATGAGCGAAGAGAAAATGCAGTGACTCTTCGGCCGGCAGACGCCGCAATCAGTGCAGCTACAGGTGCCATGGTGGAGCGCATATTGACCTTGCACAGGTCCAGCTCGGTGAAATCAGAAATCACCCTACACGTTACGATAGTACAGCATGAGCGTGTTTGATTGAAAAAATCGACGTACTATACGTTCGCCCACTCGGTCCGTCTGTTTGCTTCCAGTGAAAGAGAAAAGTTCGTAAAAAAATACCAAAAAAAATGTCTATGCCGAACAAAAAACAATTAAAAAATTATAGGTAAAGTACTTTGGGACCAGGGGAACGGCACTTAAAGTTCCGGTCAGAGTTCTTGCAGAGTTCTTGCACAAAATCGGGGTTTTTTTCGGATTGTTTTTGAACTTGACAGGTTTTAACAAATTATATAAAAATTATTACCTCTAAAATTCCTTAGCATTGATTTTCGGGGCCC
>JALLPF010000299.1:0-12315 GCA_036939455.1 Cyclotella distinguenda | reverse complement strand
TCTGACAAGAGAGATGCAAGGCGTGTCAAGAATTGAGTCCATGATATACTTACTTAATTCGCAGACTGTAATTACAGTGATCTGACCCCCGGATCCCAGGGGTGCTACTGATTGAATTGTTTTTAACGATTGGTGAAAACGATGTTGGAATATTAATAAATTATAAGAGTTAGGTTTTTGAGTCAAGGCTGACGTCACTGATCTGTCAGGTGGCGAGTATCCTCGCTACTTTCCTAAATTGTGTAGACTACAACGAGTACTGACACCGTTCCCGTAAATACGAGTTTGTGGGCAACACTTGCCAGCCCTGACAGGCGCAATAAGTAGTAATAAAAAATCTGTAACTATTGTAACGGAAAAAAATATCACATCACTCTTTCGAATTGATCCTTAGAATCTCAATTAGTGCGAATTGTGTCAAACATAATGTCATAGATAGATATATCAATGTCAATCAACCTGTTCCATAGCCGACTCCTCGTTGTCATCATCCCCATCAAGGGGAGGAAGATCATCCATGTCAGCATCAATGTCATCAGCATCATCATCGTCAATGCTTAATCCAAGTTTCACCAGACGGTGGATACGGGAGGCAAATGTTGCTGGTTCATCCAGTGAGAACCCTGACGTGAGGAGGCTTGTATCGTAGAGGAGCCAGATGAGATCCTTGACAGTCTTGTCACTCTGATCCGCATCCGCTTTTTCACGCAGTGCCACAACAATAGAGTTGGTAGGATTGATCTCCATAGTCTTCTTGGAGGTCATGTAAGCGGATTGACTAGAGTCGCGAAGGGCTTGAGCCTTCATGATGCGTTCCATGTTTGCACTCCATCCGTACTCTCCAGTGACAAGGCAGCATGGACTATCAGCAAGACGATTAGACACAACAACTTTCTCAACCTTGTCATCAAGCACTTCCTTCATTAGTTTGCAAAGACCCTCTGTCTTTGCCTTGACTTCTTCGAACTTCTTCTTCTCGTCCTCATCTTCATCAAGCTTCAACCCCTCCTTCGTCGCAGAAATGAGCTTTTTACCTTCGAACTCCTTGAGCTGCTGGACGGCATACTCATCAATGGGGTCGACCATGTAGAGTACCTCATATCCCTTCTTCTTCAACTTCTCGAGGAATGGAGAGGTTTCAACCGACCTTTTGGACTCGCCAGTAATATAGTAGATTCCTGGCTGCTTGTCATCCATGCGACCAACGTAATCATCAAGGCCAGTCATGGAGTCACCACTTTTCGTTGAGTGATAGCGTAAGAGCTTGGCAAGCTTGGCGCGGTTAGTTGAATCTTCATGAACGCCAAGCTTGATGTTTTTGCTGAAAGCCTCATAGAACTAAAAACATGTAATAAGATGGAAAGATGAGTTTTAGAAGAATCAGTCGATTTCAGGGTTAGATAACAATAGACTCGCCTTATTGTATGCGTCTTCATTCTCCATGAGATCGTTGAACATCTCAATGCATTTCTTCACAAGATTCTTTTTGATAACTCGCAGAATTTTATTCTGTTGCAAAGTCTCACGGGAAATGTTCAAGGGAAGATCCTCGGAATCCACAACACCCTTGACAAATGAAAGCCATTCGGGCATGAGATCCTGGCAGTTATCCATGATGAAGACTCTGCGCACATACAACTTGATATGATTATGCTTCTTTTTATCACCTCCCTCAAACATATCAAAAGGGGCACGCTTGGGGCAAAACATAACTGCTTTAAATTCAAGCTGACCTTCAACAGAAAAGTGCTTCACTGCTGCGTGTTCTTCCCAGTCATTGCTAACAGACTTATAGAACGCGGCGTATTCATCTTGAGTCACATCATCTGGCTTACGCATCCACAATGGCTTCATGTTGTTGAGGTGCTGCCACTCGTGGCTCACCTCCTTGATCTTCTTAGTCTTTTTTTCTTTCTTTGCCGCGTCTTCGTCAACCTCCTCTACCTTTGGCTTCTCATCGTCTCCCTCTTCCTCTTCTTCGTCGTCATCATCATCCGTGACTTCCTTCTCGGTGGTCTTTTCAGTGTACAGTTTGATGGGAAAGCCAATGAACTCGGAATGCTTTTTCACGAGGTCCTTGAGACGACGTTCCTCAATATATTCGGACATATCTTCCTTGAGGTGAAGGATGATACGAGTTCCACGATTCAAACCAGAAGACTCGGCCTTAGAGATAGTGAAGGAACCACCAGCCTCAGAGGTCCAAGAATATGCCTCATCCTCGTTGTTCTTCGAAACGACCTCAACCTTGTCAGCAACTAGATAAGCAGAGTAGAATCCAACACCGAACTGACCGATCATAGAGATGTCAGCACCTGCAGTGAGCGCCTCCATGAAGGCCTTAGTACCAGATTTGGCGATGGTACCAAGGTTGTTCACCAAGTCTGCCTTCGTCATTCCAATTCCGGAATCTTCGATAGTAAGAGTGTTGTTCGCCTTATCAGGGATGAGCTTGATCTGGAGCTCAGGCTCAGAATCGAGAACCGACGAGTCCGTAAGGGACTGATAACGGATCTTGTCTAGTGCATCGGATGAGTTGGAGATTAATTCGCGAAGAAAGACCTCTTTGTTAGAGTAGAACGTGTTAATGATGAGGGAGAGAAGCTGGTTGATATCAGCGGAGAAGGCGTAGGATTCGGACGCGTCGGACATGATTGGCGAAATGTTGAACCTTTTATGTCCGATTGTGAAGAAGTCAACGACGGGTGGTGAGGAGTTACGATGGTGAGTAAATGA
This sequence comes from Cyclotella distinguenda, assembly GCA_036939455.1. Taxonomy (NCBI): domain Eukaryota; phylum Bacillariophyta; class Thalassiosirophyceae; order Thalassiosirales; family Thalassiosiraceae; genus Cyclotella; species Cyclotella distinguenda. Next base: position 9,579 of record JALLPF010000299.1, on the reverse strand, counting down.
TTGAGAAATGATTATGACGGACCCGATAGACCTGATCAGTTCTTTTCATACACAACAACGCAGCCGTAAAGACAGTTGGTCGCTCTACCAGTGAGTTGGAAAACAAACTGCGTTAACCACATCGCGAATGAGACTTACTTGTTTTGGTCTGAGGAGACTGTTGTGATTTGAAACCGATGATGAGATTTTAATTTTATGAAATACTTCTAGGAAGTTGTTCTGGATGGGTTCTGTGTGGTGCCGAGGATCATTGGGCGGTACGAATGGAGCACAATACGAAAGATATTACCTTTGAATTTATTTATTGCGTATGAACAAAAATACGTGAACTAATTCATAATAAATTACAGAACATATATACTTTTCCAAATAGCCTTGACAGGTATTTCAGATGGATCTCGATGGATGTTTTTGTCGAAGATGTCCATGGAAAAAGGAACTCTTTGAAAAAGAAAACGTGGACACTCAAAATAGGAATTCAATATTGAATCCAAAAGATTTCGATGGAGAGCAACGAATGGTCATGGATCTGCGTCTGTCATGTGTTTCAACCAGAATGATCCAGTGCGAATCGTTCTTATCCCAAAAATAGATTTCGAAAGACTTTCAATTTGAGCGAGTCGTTGTAGATTGCTAAGAAAATCAACCAGATAAAGTCTTGTTAATATCGATATAGGGTGAGTTGTCGCCTAACATTTGTCGTGGACTTGGTGGTTGCTGCATTGGTATGAGATTCACTGTTTCGCTATCGCTATCGACTGCTCGAACCACAGCGGCAGACAAATTCGTTCTTCTCATAATATCAACATCGCTTGAAATTAAATCACTCTAGCTGATACTACTCACTAAAAATCGTTAAACAAAATGGCAAATGTTCAAGGAGAGAGGTGAGAACGCACACGATGAACTTCCCCTCTGTTTCCGAAATGAATTTCTTGACACTCTGTCATATCGTGAAATATTCTTCCACTCTCTTACAGCGTTGGAATTGATTTGGGAACGACCTACTCGTGTGTGGGCGTGTGGCAAAATGACCGAGTTGAGATCATTGCAAACGATCAGGGAAACCGTACCACTCCATCGTACGTTGCCTTCACCGAAACGGAGCGCCTTATCGGTGACGCCGCGAAATCCCAAGCTGCCATGAATGCTTGCAACACCGTCTTCGATGCAAAACGTCTCATCGGTCGCAAGTTCTCTGATCCTGGCGTTCAGTCCGACATGAGACACTGGCCCTTCAAGGTCATTCCTGGAACGGGGGGAACACCAATCATCGAGGTTGAGTACAAGGGGGAGACGAAACAGTTCAAGGCAGAGGAGATTTCCTCTATGGTCCTCACCAAGATGAAGGAGATTGCCGAGGCTTATCTTGGGAAGGAGGTGAAGAACGCAGTTGTGACCGTCCCTGCCTATTTCAACGACTCTCAACGTCAAGCCACCAAGGATGCTGGGGCCATTTCTGGGTTGAATGTCCTTCGAATTATTAACGAGCCCACTGCCGCTGCAATCGCCTACGGTCTAGACAAAAAGGGTGAGGAGAAGAACGTTCTCATTTTCGATCTTGGTGGAGGAACTTTCGACGTCAGTCTCCTCACTATTGAGGAGGGAATCTTCGAAGTGAAGGCAACCGCAGGCGACACTCATCTTGGCGGCGAAGATTTCGATAACCGCATGGTTGATTACTTTCTCCAGGAGTTTACTCGTCGTCATCGCAAAGATATGTCACAGAACCAGCGTTCTCTGCGTCGTCTTCGCACAGCTTGTGAACGTGCTAAGCGCACTCTTTCCAGCTCCACCCAAGCTCACATTGAGATTGACTCGCTCTTCGACGGAATCGATTTTAACTCGACCATCACTCGTGCAAGGTTCGAGGATTTGTGCATGGATTACTTCAAGAAGTGTATGGATCCCTGTGAAAAAGTTTTGAGGGATGCGAAGATTGCAAAGAACCAGGTCGATGAGGTCGTCCTAGTTGGTGGATCAACCCGAATCCCAAAGATTCAGAGTATGTTGTCTGAGTTTTTCAACGGCAAGGAGCCCTGCAAATCCATCAATCCTGATGAAGCTGTCGCCTATGGCGCGACAGTCCAAGCAGCTATCCTTTCCGGTGCTGACAAATCTGAGAAGCTTAGTGAGCTCCTTCTTCTTGATGTCACTCCTCTTTCGCTTGGACTTGAGACCGCTGGTGGAGTGATGACAACCCTCATCAAGCGTAACACAACGGTTCCGGCTAAGAAGACCCAAACATTTTCTACCTATGCTGATAACCAACCCGGCGTGCTAATTCAAGTATTCGAAGGAGAACGTTCCATGACGCGTGATAACAACCTACTCGGTAAATTTAATCTTGATGGAATTCCTCCCATGCCTCGAGGTCAACCCCAGATCGATGTCTGCTTCGACATCGACGCTAACGGAATCCTGAATGTGTCGGCCCTCGAGAAGTCAACTGGAAAGGAAAACAAGATCACCATCACCAATGACAAAGGGCGTCTCTCCCAGGAGGAGATTGAACGCATGGTTCAAGAAGCTGAGAAGTATAAGGCCGAAGATGACGCTAACAAGAATCGTGTTGAGTCCAAGAACGGCCTTGAGAACTACTGCTACTCCCTCAAGTCTTCCATTGAAGGAGAGGAAGTGAAGGACAAGATCCCCGCCGCTGACAAGCAGAAGCTCCTCGACGCCATTGCGGAGACTACTGCTTGGCTAGATGCTAACCAAACTGCAGAGAAGGAGGAGTTCGAGGAGAAGCAGAAAGCCCTCGAAGCTGTTGCAATGCCGATTCTGCAGGCCATGGCTGGAGGCGCAGGCGGTATGCCAGATATGGGAGGAATGGGTGGTATGGGCGGTATGCCTGACATGGGAGGATCCACTCCTATGGATGATCCTTCTGGAGGCCCCACCATTGAAGAGATTGATTAAGAATGGAAGGTTGTGTACCATCTTCAGATTGATTGCTTTGTTTGTTGACTAAAATCACTATAAGATGATCTAGTACGTCTGTTAAGACTCTACCTTTTACTTCGGCCACCTCGCACGAGCCGGCCTGCATCGTCACCTAGAGAGTTCCACTCATCTCATACCTGCCCATTCAAGTTTAAATCCTTTTTTGAGACTCCGTACTGTTCCGCAAGCCTTTCGATTTCTATCTGTAATTCACTCTTGCGATTTTTGATCATTTTCATCATAACCATCGCCATGCTCCTCATAGCTCTGGATATTGGTGGAAAACAGCACAAGTAAAATGATCTGGGAATGTACACGGGCAACAACTGTTCGAATGAGCATTTTTATGCCACAACGCTCCACAAAGGTTGGACATGAAGAATAGATAATGGCGTCGTACCTAGCACAAGGTGCTACGAATGCAATCGAGAAGATTACTATTAAGAGATTGTAGACATTCATGCTGATAATTCGAGATATCATGCAGGGTGACATCAAGTCAAGAAAATGAATTTGAAATTGGTAGTCTTATTTTTAATTAGAAACAACATCAAAATAGAGATTCTTCAACTTAAGCTATCAGTGTGCAAAGAACAACTAATGATTCACCTCGTTACCGCTTTCGTCTTCACAATCCTTGTTTCCTCTTCGGAGGCGCTCGATCACGACGATTGGGAGTTTCACGGCGGACGTAAAATAGTTCACAGGCATGGACTTAACACCGCCACCAAAGATGCTGCTCCGCTGCGAAATGGGGGAGTGCATTATGATGACTACCAAAATGACTTCAAGACAGAGGTTGTCGTTACAAATGACGAAGCCACGCCTGCGCCTTTAATTTCAGGATCAGCCCTACGTGATGCCCGCCGCAGCCTAACGGCCAAGCAAGAAGAGTTGTTATTGCCCGATCGATTTAGCGTTCTTAACTTTGAATCTCATGATGAAGAGCAACATGCTGCAACTACTGACTCATCATATTGGGGTCGTCTTTTCGTAGAAGGGTTTCCAGGACCTATGCAGTATTTCCGAGCTCATTTTGGACTTAGCCCACCCAATGGGGAGGTGAAATTGTTGCTGGCTCAGCCGCTGACGATGTGTGACGATGTATCTGGACTTACTACTTTAAAAAACAGCGATGAAGTAGACACCGACACTGTCATCGTTGCAAAACGGGGTTCGTGTACCTTTGCAGAGAAAGCCATAGTAGCGCATGAATTTGGTGCGGCAGGAATACTTTTCGGTGAGACAAGTTTAGTTCTTGTCGATGAAAGATAGCTTTTAACGTTGAAACATTCTAACTCACTTCTTGGCTTCAAAGTCAACAACGTTGAAGGTAATTTTCACATTTCTGGCCCAGAAGCGCACGATATTCCGATGAGTGCCTCAATGATTGCTGGGGACGATGGATCCCACTTGATCCAGGCTTTGATGCAATTACAAAACACGAGCAACATGAACTACACACTTCGAGGGCGATACATTCCAATTATGTGTGGAAGCGACGTTAAGTCATCTGTATCATATTGCCAACCGGTGCAGCACGATGACGAAACATTCGTCTCAAGTTTAAATTATCACGGAAAGTTTTCCATTGATGACAGGGAATTTGATTATTTACAAGGCGAATTCGGATCTTGGATCGATTCCAGTCAGGATTGGACTACAGTTGTGCCAAGCGTTATAGGGGGAGATGAACACTGTTGTGAACCAGAAGGCTTTGATGATAAAACAATCGGGAGCAATCATGCAATTCTCTGCCTCAGAGGCGAGTGCGACTTCGTGAGCAAGGCCGAGAATGTAGCAAGTTCTGGTGCTGGAATGCTGGTTGTTTCGAGCCATAATAATACGTTGTATCGAATGGGCGCTGATCCTCCTCATCGAGGCCGAAAGTTGTCAATTCCCATAACAATGGTTGGTATTGATGCGTACGACCACTTAGTCTATGCCACATATGAACAGCTGGATAAAGGAATGAATTTCAGCATCAGGGTGGCACCACCGTACTTCAGTTTGTACGAGTGCAAAAGTAGTGCTGAGACGTTGCAATGAAATCAAGCAGCGCAGTAAATGAGGACAAGAGCATGGACCTAATAGCATGGTAACGACTCTTTAAAATTTATAGGACTGACCTGAGATCGTTTCAAATAGAATCAAAACACATCCAAAAAGTGATGTCCTTTCAATTATTATCGAATGAATCTAGGGTCACATTCTCCTACACTGTCGTTGATGATGGTGAAACTCTAATTTACAGGAAGGAAAGAGCTTCTCGAATATGTGAGCCCAATGATCGAAGTCGTCCCGTTAAAGCCCCATGTTGTACAGTGGTATCTGCAAGAGCAATTAGAAAATACCCCCCACCTGCACTAGCCACACCAACGACTCCCTGTGACGAGTTTGAGTCAAATTAATGTCAGATGATTACAAAAAGACTAAAACAAGCAAGAATTATTCGATTGCCCATCATTCTAGCAACCCAATAAAGATGGAACTCGTCGAATATAACTTCGAAGAAAGATAGGCTAACTCACATAATCCAGCTCAATCACCAGACTCTTCATATTGACTCCCTCATTAACTTTTCCTCGAGAATCCGAACTGCCCATCCCCTCCTTTCCATCATCTCCAATTAATTCTCCCTCTCCCCGATTCATAGATAGTTGTTCTCCCCCCTGCTCCTCTTGTCTCGCTTCCCCCTTGACATTCCGCCCGTGCACCCCATCAGTCACGGGATCCAACAACACCAGCTCCTCACCCAATCGACGATAGTCCCCTGCCACTTCGGAAATTAATGCCCCAATGGATGCCGCGTCCAAGGGAGGCCATTGTTCCTTGGTGGATGGGCTGGGAGTTCCGTCAGTGGGATGCGAAGGAGGCGTCGGAGGGGGACCGCCGTAACTTCCGATGAGTTCTCCATCGGCGTCTATGAGGAGGATGGCGTGGATTCCATCGCCGGTTGCGCGGGAGAGAACAGTGGGGATGGAGCGAGAGCGGATCATTCCACTGCAGACGATTCTTGTTCGCTTAATCTCTCTACAACGATTTACAAGACCCTCCTACGTCTGCTAAATGACATCATTGGTATGCCAAATGACGTCAGTAGTACGTCCGTGGTATAAAAATGTATAAGTAGGTACTTATAGTTGGTAATATTATGCAAAACAACGTATGTGATCCGCAAAATGATGAACGTAACTTTCTATACTATTTGCAAATAAACGTAACTATTTGTAGATGTACACGGTTGTTGTATCATACGAAAGGATACGTAGCGATACGTACCTTTCGTCATTAAAATTATCCGGTGTTGAGATTTAAAATCCATCATGGTTCTTTACTTATATTAAGTTCTATAAGTACTTTATATATTATTATAATGATGACATGAATACGCCACGCAATTATAACTAACTTCCATTATCGTCGGTCCCCTTCGGCAAAAGCTCCCTCAAACAGCCTACCCACACTCCAGCTCGCCCATCTGCCTCCTCCACCCACCCCAACAACTTCCCACACTTCACCAACAAAGAACAATGGGAAACGTTCCACCCGGAATGGAAGGCGGTCCCCCCGCCGGCTCCAACCCCAACAAAAAAGACGACGACAAAGACGACAAGAAAAAGAAGAAACGCTTCGAACCACGTCCCCGCACCACAGGACGTCGTCGCAAACGTCGCACCGGCCCCTCGGGCATCCAGCGCATTCCCACCGTCGTTCCGACGTCCAAGTGCAAGTTGCGCATGATGAAGTTGGAGCGGATCAAGGATTTTTTGCTCATGGAGCAGGAGTTTATTGGGAATCATGATGTTTTTAAACCACGGGAGGAGAGAGATCAGGAGGAGAGGGAGAAGTTGGAGGAGTTGAGGGGTAGTCCGATGGGGGTTGGGACTCTGGAGGAATTGATTGATGATAATCATGCCATTGTTAGTTCTTCGATGGGTCCCGAGTACTATGTCAACATTTTGTCGAGTGTCAATCAAGACTTGCTCGAGCCGGGAAGTTCCGTTTTGCTTCACAACAAGACCATGTCGGTGGTTGGAATTCTCGAAGATGATACTGATCCCATGGTCTCGGTGATGAAAGTGGAGAAGGCTCCGTTGGAGAGTTACGCGGATATTGGTGGACTCGAGGATCAAATTCAAGAGATTAAGGAGGCAGTTGAGCTGCCTTTGGCTCATCCCGAGCTTTACGAAGATATCGGCATCAAGCCTCCCAAGGGGGTGATTCTCTATGGAGAGCCAGGCACAGGGAAGACTCTTCTCGCCAAGGCAGTGGCGAATCATACATCTGCTACCTTTCTCAGGGTCGTTGGCTCCGAGCTGATTCAGAAGTATCTAGGTGATGGACCCAAGCTTGTTCGTGAGCTCTTTCGAGTTGCCGATGATTTGAGCCCAACCATTGTATTCATAGACGAAATCGATGCCGTCGGATCCAAGCGATACGAGTCGAGTTCGGGAGGAACACGAGAAATCCAACGTACCATGCTTGAGCTCCTGAATCAACTCGATGGTTTCGATGAACGCGGCGATGTCAAGGTAATCATGGCGACGAATAAAATTGAATCGCTTGACCCGGCACTGATCCGACCCGGTCGTATCGATCGCAAGATTGAGTTTCCACTCCCTGACGTCAAGACGAAGCGTCACATTTTCAACATTCACACGTCGAAAATGACTCTAGGAGAGGATGTTGATCTCGAAAAGTTTATTATGAGCAAGGATGAATTGAGCGGCGCTGATATCAAAGCGATATGTACCGAGGCGGGTATGTTGGCCTTGAGGGAGAGGAGAATGAAGGTAGTCCAGGAGGATTTTACCAAGGCGAAGGAGAAGGCATTGTATCGAAAGAAGGGCAATATTCCGGAAGGGTTGTACTTGTAAGCCCTGATGTTGTTGCGAATTCGCAACTACTTTATCATAACTGTTGTTATTGACAAAAGTAATATTATCAGATAGAATAAGTTGTTGATTAGAATGCTGGGCAACGAACAACGAGATACCTAACGGGATGGTATATCGTGGCGACGTAACATGATAAAATTGTCGAGCTTGCTATTTTTCCATCACGATCACATTATTATCAACTCCTGCGAACGAGTCCAGGCTGCACCAATATATTATGTGGTTGTACACGATAACACATTATTTTTTATATCGATGCATTAGCTCTTCCTCACAAAACTTTACCAACTCTGGTAATGTGATTTGTACATCACCGAGTACATTTTCAACATTTCCCCAAGCTGAAGTTTCTAACACTGATCCATCAACATTGAAATTGTAAACGAACTTGTTTTCTTTACGAGCATGATCCAACGCGCACTGTGTGAGGCTGACTGCGAAAGAAGTGCCCACGAACACGATTGCAGCCGCAGACTCGATACAATTTTCCATTCGTTCGAATTGATAATGACAGTGGGAGTGATAACCTTCGTCGAATTGAAGTGCCTGTGGAGGACATGGTCGGTGGCAGGAAGGGCATAATGGGGGATCGTTGATGAATGTTCGGACAGGAGGCATGAATTGTTCAGTTGATTCCAATTTCTGTCGTCGCGTTTTCCGCCCAGATTCATCAAATGTTGATTGCAGCGTTTTTGCCAATTTATAGTCGTCATTTTCATTATCGTCAAGAGACTTTATTCCTGAAATAATACGCCTGACATGAGGTGGTTCTATAATTGAAACCGGAATGCTCTCTTGAAACTGATATTTGCAAAAATTCCTGTTTACGAATGTTGCCAGATTTGAGTCTTCAGTGCTTCCATTCCCAAACTGACTTTTGTTCGATGCACGTAAGAGTGCTCTACTTTTTCGTCTACTGCCAATTTTAACCCTCCGTTGTTCTTGCTGTTGCTCAAGTTCTTCGTCAGAGTCAAGGCTAAAATCATCATCAGAGTCTACCTCAGGAATACACTGAGAAAATGTGAGATCGATTCGCGAAGTGCAAATTGCAAATGTCGTGAGTAAGGACCTGCATGTCCAATGTCAGTACCTTGTAAAATCCCAATCGACCATGCGCCTCGATCAAGAGCTCTCGATAATTCCATCGATGATTCGTCCGCGAATGCAGTCCGTCCACATTCTGCGTGATGACCTTTACGTTGGCATTGGGAAAATTGGTTAACATGGCAATCGCTTCATGACCTCCGTTAGCTTCATAAAATTCTCCGTAAGTGTGCGGAGGAAAGTTTTTGAACTTTGATCCACAAACCCGATACATTTGGAAATTGAATCGGAAAAGAGATGAAAAAGATATCGGTGATGTATTCAGGCAGTTGTAAATTTCCTCACCCAAAACTCATTGTACCACGTAAGAGGATCTTTACGAAATTCATGTCTCGTGGATCGTTTCCAAATTACTGACGACCACAAACCATCAGGACCTCGAAAAGGTCTTATTCCCGAGGCAGCACTAAGTCCAGCTCCCGTTATAAACAACACGGGAGTGGAAGAAATGATGAGGTGGGCAAGATCACGAAGTAGAGGAGCCGTGTCATTACGACGGGAACGACGACGCAAAGAAGGGGGTGTAGGCAGGTTTTCGGTGAGAGTACGTTGTAATTTTAAAGTCGTTGGAAAGTTGCCAGGAGGGACCCTGGAGGAAAGTCGCGAGAATAGTTGACATCGGACGCGA
>JALLPF010000298.1:1512-12337 GCA_036939455.1 Cyclotella distinguenda | reverse complement strand
TTTTGTCTTTTAGTAGATTAGCTTTAATGTACGTTAAATTTCTATTTTATCATCATAAGAAGATAAGCTCAGTTAAAGAAAATCGAGTTTTGGGAGGGCTCAAACTCAGAATTACGTACTCCCTACCCTCTTATAATATTACTTATAGATATTAGGTCTAACTCTCGATGGAAACATGGAGGTGCTAAGTCGGTGCAAATACCTCTAGAGGTAGCAGCTTGCATCTCAAATTATAATGTTGATGTTCTTTCTATGGTAAATATGAAAAGGCTCTATCTTCTATTCTAAAGGCAAAGATATAATCTGCTCAATAAAGCGCCGTTCAGTCCAATTCCACGTAATACATCATAAAGTAAATCACTCCTCATTCGTCTTTAATCCCCCCAGAGCCTCCGCAACTTCCGAAGCCAAGCCTCCATCATCCGGCTTATCCTCACCCTTCAAGAGCTCGTCCATCTCCTTCTGACACTCTTCATACTTGTCTTTGAACTCCTGCGCCACCTCGGTATTCGCGAACCTTAACGCAAATACCTTTTCCTCCAAATCCCCCTCAGAGAAATCATAACAACTCCAGACCCAGCTGCGATCGCTACCCGCATTCGCCTCCAACTTGATTCTTGGATCGAGAGCATGGTTTGCTATTACTTTCATTGTCTTCTCCTGACGCATGAGGAATCGCAGACGTTGATGCTGGCGATGACGGAGGATCCGGGCATCACCGATGCCGCGTTCCTTCCAGGTTTTGTTGCCGGTTCCCTTGTCGAGGAGGGTTTCACCGTACAGGAAGAGTTTAGAGCGGTAAGAACAAATGACTTCCTGTGGGATGCAGTGATTGAAGTAGCACGGAGTGAAAAAACGATGTAGTGTTAAAGGATTGAGATGAGGATTTATTGATGCAAAAGCCGTCGAGATGAACAATTTGGGAGGTATTGACTTGTGAATTGAATTCATTCGATGCTCACCTCGTCTTCTTCCCCTGATCTGACTTCAACCTCATCCAATTTTACCTTCACCACGAAGAAATATGTCCAACCATCGTTGAGTGCGATCGATACAAAAAAAATTGCGTCACATAGGAGTCGAACTCACAACCGGATCAAATGTGGCTGTGCTTTCTTCCTCCTTAACCTTTTCTTCTTCGTCTTTCCCTGGTTGATCTTCCTCTTCCTTCGTCTCGGTATCAGGAGCAGTTGTTGATGTTGGGGTCGGCTCGGGTTCTTCTGACATGATTGAGATGTTGGGTTTGTGTCCCGAATATTAAGTGGTTGGCATTGGGCGACTGGTGTTGAAGGTATTTTGATTGGAGTATTTCACAATCGGGATTTTCGGCGGTCGGTCGTTTCGCCGAAATCAATCCTGCCTCCATTACAGTGCATCGTCCCAATAATAATCTTTTGAAAGAAAAAAAGGTCGCTTCGTAGGAATCCGTGAAGGCTTCAACGACAAGAAGTGTATAAGAAGTACTTACTTATTATTCCTAATTCAGCATAGGTACTCAGGTATCCACGGTAGAGGTACTAACCTACCTTTAACTACCTATAAGTACAAGTACTATACTACAGATCACTCCCATAACAAGTCTGAATCCAAGCAATCCGCTCCAGACGAGTCCGAGTCCCGAAGCAGTTCAATCTGTCTTCAGTAGATTTGTAACAGCATTGACGCGATCGACGAGGTATTGCGTTTGTTGCACATCAACTGATGATCACGAGATGTTTTGCGTTTACACGGGTGACCTAGATCTGTAAGTTCATTCCGGTCGTCTGGTGTGGAATAAGAGCCAGGAGAGGGTCTTCTAATGGGAGTATTAGAACGTCTGTTTTTCGTTCAGTCATACCGAATGCAACAGGCTGCTCCTGCTAAAAATATTTCATGTTGCAATCTAATCGAGATTTGTTCCCTTACTTTACTCTGGCGATTCTTGCATCAACTCAGCGTAACGGACAAAACAATAAACGACAAATAACCCTATCAAACAGTGCCTCCGCCCAAGTCTGTTGAATACCCCGGCCAAGTTTTGCGAGAGGAATCGAGTATGTCTTCACACTTCGCCACGGCCGAAGACACAACCTGTCTTTTTCCGCATATGGATTCGTCACTTCCCATGGCTACGGCTAGAATAACTCCGAACGCACAGATAGACAAGTGTCAAAAAACTTTCGCTTCAACATCAAACATCGACATATCCACAACTGCCGCATCGGAAACAACATCCGCCAAACAAATTTTACTCAAATACGGCATAATGCCCGATTTTTATTCAACGCAACAAAGTCGCGACGGGCTGGATTCTTTCGTGGAGAAGCATGAACAACGACGTAAGGATCGAATCGTAAAATCTGACGATGGAGATGGACATTCGTGCTCAGAGAGAAGCAACGTTAATCTTCATAAGGCGGGAACGTTGACCGCCGAACATCCTTTCAAGGACTCAAACGAAGAATGCCAGATGAAGGATCACACAATAATTCTCCATTCTATCTTTTTAAAGTTTTGTACTCCCTCTCCTTCCGTTGAAAGTATATACAGCATCGTTCAATTGGAAACGCGTCGAGTTGCGGCCCTCGATGATAAAGTGGACACGTCAACAACACAGCGTTCTCAGCATTTTCATTATTCCCTTATTACTGCCGAAGAAACTGTCAATCTCCCCAAAGAACCTCTTGTGAACACCTCGTCGTCCTCAGCTCCATTCATTATTTCACTGCTGCGATGTCCATCGAAGAGCTGTTTGCTCAAGCTGCCTTTAGAATTTCAACTGTCCTTTTTTAGGATATTGATAAGGCTGCTGAGTGAAGATGAAAATGAAGAGTATGATGAGGAATGTTTGTTCGATTGGAGTTGTATCGACGGTGCAGACTCAAAAGATGATGACGTTGAGGGGAAACGCTCCATTGACCCCAGGGTAGAAGATGGAAGCGTTTTTGAAACGGAACACGCGAGTTACGACCGCAACAACTTTCGGCGGCATTCATCTTCATCAAGTCGAACACCCATAGCAGAAACTTCTCAGTATGTATCATCCTTTAGACGTTCGAATTCCGTCGTTAGCTCAGACATAGCCACACAAATTTGGTCCTTTTCGAATTGGAAGAAGAAGAAATCTGCGCCTCTCTATGCGACAATACGATTTTGCTCCAACCCGCTATGGCAAGATACATCTCCGTCTTCACCCGTGTCATACTCTTCTCGTCGCATTTCTTACCGCCAACGATGGGATTTTGTCGCGGAAAATGTGAAATTAGAAGAGGACGAGGAAGAAGAATTATTGAGCGAACGCGTCTTCGGGGAAGGCTGCGACGGATCCATTGCGGATACGCGAGGAAACGGGCAAACTTCCGATGTGGTCGGGATATTACTCAAAATATACCATGCGATCCTTGATAAGTGTGTCAAGGCAGATTCTGAATGTTCTCACGGTCAATATTTACTGTTGGGTCCTGTAGCGCATCTTCTTGGATTAATCGTCGCTGCAACTGGATGCTCCATCAAGAATTTACGTAATGTTCTTATACTTGCCGAAGGTTCGGATCCGGCCAACTTGGAACTGCTTCCGTCAGCCTCACTTCACCTCGCACGACTCCACATCATCCGGATGCTTCGCTATGCCGCAGAATACTCTACCCAAACAAACGGAACCCTTGATAAAATTGGTCCCCAATCATTCTTTTCGTTTGGAGATGGTGGAGTCGGACTTTCCACCACTATATTGAAGAAGCCTTGGCCATTCAAAAATAACTTTGGAATGGCATGTTGGTTTCGGGCGGAGACATTCCAGCGTCCCAATTTCAGGAGCATTGGATGTGATGCTGTGCTGTTTTGTGTGAGCACACAGGACGGGGCGCAAATAAAAATCTCCTTCGAGTCTTGTTCTACGGATGTTGGGGACGATGAATCGATCCATTCTACCGCTGCTACCCTGGTCGTTACAGTGATGGATCCTGACGAATCCAACATTCATAAATTTCCACGCAAAGTTCGTCTCGTGGGATGTGTTCTCTCTCCGTTGGTGTGGTACCACGTCGCCATACGTTTAACAAAATCAAAAACCAACCGTTTTTCGCTCGGATTCAGTAACAAAGACGAACTGTCGATATTCTTGAATGGAAAACTGATGCTAAGAGAGCAGATGAAATTGCCGAGATTTCCAGAAAACAAGAATGGTAGTGGAGGCTTGGCCAATATAGTTGGGAGTGGTGTAGGATTCGGTTCTTTTGCTCGATCGGGAACCGATGCATGCAGTAATCCGTTTGAGGTCTCGTATCTGTGTGATTTCGATGGACAAGCGGGAGCTCTTTATGTGTTTTATGATCAAGTTTCCGTTGACACTATCCAAGCTTTATACCACGAGACATCAGGTCAATCAGAATATGGCTCCCTTTGGTTTTCATTTTCTGATGGATGGGATGGCAGTCGTTCCAAACTCAGCCATGTTTCGAAAGCGTTGAGTGCAGCTTCTATGCTCACGGATTTGCATGATACAGTGCTTCCTGAATTTCCAGTTTTAATAGGACCGAATCCCCGTAAAAGAATCGCTTTGATTGATGCGATGGATGATGATGTTGCATCATCCCTACCGACAGCTTTGTCGAGAAAAAATTTTGGGGCAAAACTATTCTTGGTATGGGATCCTTGTCGGATAGAGAGGAAGGTGGTGGTTGACATTCATTCTGGAGCTCACGTTACGATGGGAGATTACATCTCTCAGTGGTCCTTTGAAAGTATAAGGGATACACTGCTAAGTTTGGGTGGATCCAAGAGACTTCTGCCTCTATTTAATGTGCTCAATGCACCGCAAGGAGTTAACATACTGAGTGTAGCACCGGTCGAAGCAACCAAATTCAAAGGGATAAGTACCGATTTTTTTAACATGTTCGTTCCCAGCCTCATATTTCTTGTTGCATCCTTCATCCGTGAACATGGAATCAATGGACGAGAACTGTATCGCTGTGGCGGCATCCAAGTGATCGAAAAATTTGTAAACGACTGTAAAAGTAGAGAACTGGACATCTCATCTGGCGGATATAGTGCGATGGGGGCGTCGCTCACAGTTGCCAAATGTAATGTTAGCTCACTGCTAGATCTGTGGCATTCGTCGCGTCATATTTTTGCCCTCGAAATTATTGTATTTTCTCGATTGTTGTTCAACGTCACTTTGCTACTGGGGTCAAATTGTAAGCAAGGAAAGTTTTTACTCCCTATACTGCTGCCAGTTCTATCGGAGATAACGCAGCAAAATCCAGAAAAAGTTCGCGATTGCGTGGGGACGAAAGAGCTTAGTGAGTAATCATTATTCGTGCTTTTCTCCATCTGCGAATGATACATCACCTAACTTATTCTATGCCCAAAACAGTATCTTTTGTACAAGATTTCTCTAAGAGCGATGATGAAGAATACTTTGACAGTGACAGTCTCCACTCATCCACCATGGATCCTGGTGGTGTTGTAGACATTATCTTCGCAATGATTGCCATGATGCTCTCGAAAGGTTGCTTGTACCACGACTTATTACCACTTGTGACTTTCGTTACGTATAACCTCGACTCTCTGATGGAACAAGGCAATCAAACAACACACGACTTACCCGAAGAAAAAAGGAATCAACAACCCAGTCGTAGAAGTCGTTATGCTGCCACGTTGAAGGCTGTCTCGATTCTCTTTTTTCTGTTACAAAGGTCCCCCTCGGTTCCACTTCTGATCGAATCGCTCACAAAAATACTGGGAAGCGCTGATGGCGTGGCATCTTGGATGCTTTGTTGCTTGGTTAACTCACACGACGATTCTATTCGTGGGTTGGGAATCAAATGTCTAGTAGCGTACCTGCATGTAACGCTTGATGTCGTCTCGAGTGGTCCACATCCACATTCGAGTCAACATGATGGTACATCTACAACATTATCTTCTACAATGAAGTACGGCCTAGGGGTGATCAGTCATTCTTCTAATGTTTTGACTAGTCTTCTTTCTGGCCGCGACAATGTGAAAGTGATACACAAGCTGCTCTGGCATCTTTTAAAGTGTCACAGAGAAAATCTAGGCCCGCTATCGAATTCTGCATTGTTGTACCTCCTTATCGATGATTCATCCAGTGCTCAATTTACTTTCTCTCTGCCCGATATCGTAGTCGCGAATAGTAGAATATTTGGGGGGTTTCGACTTGACATTGCTGGCCTTGATAAACATCAAATCGCCATAAGCCCCTCTCTTCCTCGGCAAAATATTCGGAACGTTCACGGCGCAAGCACTGTCTTACGTCTCCTCCGTTTTTTGACGAATGAGCAAAAGGAAAAATGGCTATCCGATTTTCTTGAATTGGTACTTGCTAGCCCCCAGAGCGTTAATGTTCTACTCTCCTGCGACGATTGGCAGCCGTGTCTATTCCAATTGGTTGCTGAGGTTGTAGAAGATATTAACCGTGACAATGAGGAAATAAACTGTGTTATCAGTGCAAAAAGTTTGAAGGATGACACTTGTGTCGATGATGACGGCTTACTACCATATGCGAAGAATGGATCACCGGGGATGTATGATCACAATGTTGATACGAGGTTCGGTACACAGGCCTTGACAAAACCTTCGGTTCGGATCCGCTACGACCTCTCACTAAAGTTATACTCCACTCTTGTGAGTGTGACTTCTTCGAATCAAATATTCCTTGAGAAAAGTCTCAATCATGATATTTCGTTGATTTTTACCATATATCACAGTTGGCTCATTGTGTGAGAAAAGGTGATGATAAATCCTTCGACGCGATCGAAACTGCCGCCTCCATGCAACGCGTTGGTGAGTTCCGCATCCCCTTTTTGCTGTTGCGGACTTGTGATTGTTTTTTTTTTTCAAGGATATTTTTTATGGTGTAGATGTCCATGGCCCCGAAGTATTCGGGATAGTTCTCAGTCATTTATTTGCTGATTTGATTGAAAAGGGCACAATACAAGCCGTCGAAGAAACGTTTCGAAAAGGATCGCCCTCTGTGAAGAACCGTGCTCTTAAACAGAGTGCAACATTGGTTACTCAGGGTGAGATCTTTCGTCGTGAATTTTCGAGCCACTCCAGCGCCTATAGAACAGATCTCACTTTAAGATATTGCATCTTCAGCTATTCTGTCGAACGGCTCCACAGGAATGGATATGGCTGCAGCTGTAAGACAATGGCGTTCGTTGAGACATTTAACAGCACTTGCAGTAGCAGTAGTAACCGATTTTGGCTTCGGAATCACTGAGTTGCTCGATTATCAGAACCAAGATGCGTCAGCCGTTGATGTGATAACAAATGGTGGTAAGCAATCGTTTGAAAACGCCTCGTCTTTCCCCAAAAATTCAAATATGTCCTGTTATGATTTGTGATCATTAATCTTCAGTCTATGGCATTCGGTTGGGTGATATTCTAGTATCGGGTATTAATTCGCTCGAAGCTTTGGCAAGTTCAAAACTGCATGTCAAAAATACTAAGGGTGGCGCAAGATATCATTGGAATCGACATCGCTATGTTTCTGTAGTGGTGGCATCTCAAGTCTTGACACTTCTTGATGCATTTATTTTTCCCGAAAATTTGGATTCATCAACAACAGCATCCCAACTCCATGGCCTAGCTTTAGTCAGAAGTACTGAACCTCGTCTCGGTCAGTCTCAAGGACCCCTTCTTGCATCACTAGTTCGGCTATCGCTGATTTTACTTGCTTATTTGGAGCCTTCGTCTGTAAGATTCTTACAAGCTTGCAGCCGTCTTCGTTGCTTTCTGCATTGGACGTTAGAGATCAGTGAGTGACGTCTGTATTTTGTCCCACTCCAACACCTGCTTTTATTTGTCCCCTCTTATTCCCTCTTCAGTACGAGAATCTGTAGCTCTTGGTGGATACTCTGTTGCATTTCATGAGTTAACAGCCCCTTTCGACCGTAAGCATTGGTGTGATCTTTATCATGATTTCCCGACCTTTTTCGTAATTTCATGTGGTGTTATCATGTTGCCCACTACTTTCGAAGGTCTTGTTCTGGCTATAGTTCTGCAATGTCATAGGGCACTGTCGCGATGTTCCTCAGTTCTCGTCGAAATTGAGTCTTCATCATGGGATAAATATTTCACGGATGTAGAAAGCCGCCAACGGAGCCATCGACGGTTATTTCGTGCGATTTCAGAACTTCGAGAAATTTTTCTTTCGGCGTACAGGGGAAGAAATGAAGTTCTTCGTGCGGCTCTTTCCCCCCAAGCTCACGAGGCTCTGGCGAGAGGGCTAGAAGGAGGTGAAACGATAATACCCAGTCATGTGTCTGAGGAACACAAGAACTCGATCTCAAAAGAAGGGAGTCTTCGCTCCTTTTTGGCGAATGAGTTTATCACTGGTTTCATGGATGTGGAAGTTGTGGGAAGAAATATCATTCCAGAGGCAGTTGCGAATGGTCAAATCTACCAGAATCAGACAGCTTCGACAAAGGGCAAGGAAGCAATAGATGAAATCGCATTAGAGACCTCTGCAATTGTAAAAGACTATAAAATCACTCTGGATGCACCTTGGAGAGCATTTTGTGAGCACCAACGGAGATGGGCAGAAACTGATGCTGTTCGTGAAATGGAATAGTGAGTATACTTTTTCAAATGAGATTATTCTCATTCACCATTTTTATGTATAACACCGCGCTTTGGGAACAGCCAAGGTGATCTTTTGGTCAAAAAGTTCTCTTGCAAACATCGTAAAGATGCCGTCGAGTCAAACAAACAAATGATGGCTAACCTTGAGCTAGCATATCAACGATCGATTGGCATAAAGCAATTCGCACATGATCCTTGGACGAAGCAGGTGCATTGGATGTTTACCCCGTACACAGACCTTCTCTTCAGGAAAATTATTTTCTCGGTTAATCACAACTTTGATAGTCACTATTACGCCAGTTATGAATTGACTTTAGGGAAAGAGCGTGAGAAAATTCAATTGGAGGAAACACTGAGAAGGGAACAAGAAATAAAAGACCTTCTTCTCCAGGCAGGTGAAGCAATTGTGCCGTATAAGGAACCCAACAACGAAGATGCAGAAGACGAAGATCATGAAGGTTTCGTTGGATGGGATGCTCATTATCAAAATGAACAAGAATCCGACGACATATCCGACGAAAAAGAAAATTTATCTACCAAGAATGGAACCCTACCAAGTGAAAACAAAGACGATAGAATCCACGCGGAATGGGACCAGCTTGATACTGTTGAAAAGAAAAGTGACGCCGATCCATTCTCATGGGCGAGAACTTTTACTGGGATAGACGGAGAATTTTTCATTCGAACGTTTGAATCAGTCCTCATCGTAACCCCTCAAAGTAATACCATGGGCACTCTTCTACTTTCGTCACACAATCTTTACTTTCATCAAACTGGTCTCAAAACGGACGTCGTGAGAGGAGAAAACGACTTGAAGGATATTGGATCAATGATGCAAGATAAGACGTGGAGGCTAAATCGCCTTACCGATGTCCACGGGCGTCGATACATGTTGAAGGCGCAGGCTTTGGAACTATTCTTTGCGGACATGTGTGGCCTTTTTGTCGCCTTTAATGGGATCAAGGAGAGGGATTTATTTTTCTCAAAACTAAGGAGCAGTTGCAAAGTGAGACGACGTTGGATATATGTTTAAAATGTATGTCTATCATTGATTCTCATTAATCTGTGTGCTTGCCCCTATAGGCGCCTCTGCTTCGGCTGCCGAAAACTTTGAACCCACGCACAATATTTAAGAAATCGCAGATCACCGAGCTTTGGCGAAAGAGAAAAATAACGAACTTTCAGTATTTGATGGCTTTGAACCTAATGGCCGGGCGGACGTTTAATGACATAACACAGTATCCCGTCTTTCCATGGGTCCTTGCAGACTATGAAAGCGGTGAGCTTGATCTATCTGACCAAAAGATTTATCGTGATCTATCGAAGCCTGTCGGTGCCTTGAATCCAGACAGACTGGCGCAATTGATAGAGCGATTCAATGAGCTAGATAACTTCCCCGACGAAGAGAAATTTTTGTATGGCAGCCATTATTCCTCTCCTGGTGTAGTACTACACTATATGGTGCGCCAAGAGCCGTTCACGTCGATGCACATAGCGTTGCAGAGTGGGCGGTTTGATTGTCCAGATCGTCTCTTCCTCGATGTTGGAGGATGCTGGAGATCGTGTCTTTCTTCAACATCTGATGTGAAAGAACTGACACCTGAATTCTTCTATTGCCCTGAAATTTTTCTCAACACAAATTCTTTTCCACTTGGGGAAACTCATAACAAAATTCCCGTGGACAATGTCATTTTACCTCCATGGGCTAAAGGTTCGGCTCATGAATTTGTTCGCATACATCGCCTGGCACTAGAATCAGATTATGTGTCGACTCATTTGCATCATTGGATCGACTTAATTTTTGGCTTCAAACAACGCGGCCCTGCAGCTGTATCTGCGTACAACATTTTTCATTACCTCTCATACGAAGGGTCGGTTGACACCGACAAAGTTGCTGATGAAGTTCAGCGCAAAGCGATTGAAGGGCACATTCAGAACTTCGGTCAGACGCCAAGTCAACTTATCGTCAAAGAACCACATCCTCCGAGGTTGCATGCAGAACATTCGTGTGAGGGACTGTTTATGGATGTAAGACGAATGTCTTTTATGACCGACATTTTGATCGTGTGCACTGCGTCTAAATCTGTCTGAATTATCTTTCATGCAGGCTCTGGGATACGAACATTTGCACTGTCACACTCCAGCAAAACAATTCGGGGATCAACGTAGTGCAGATGCTTATGGAGCCATCGTCGGTATGCAAATACTGGGGGAGTTCCTTTTTGCTATTCAGATCGGA
>JALLPF010000297.1:0-12278 GCA_036939455.1 Cyclotella distinguenda | reverse complement strand
CCTAGTAAACAGCAGTCTACTTTCACGATCTTAAGATCTATCTAAGAATATAACAGTCGCAGGTTCATCACAGAGCGGATCGTACGAAAGTTCATCCTCTTGATCATCGCTACCGTCTCCTTCTACGGGGGCATCCACGCCACGTCTACGCTTACGATGCTGGGGGGATGCGGCAGAAGGGGGCATAATAACTTCTCATTGAACGTGCCCTAGTTGTTGGCCTGTCATGTGTCATGTTACACCAGCATACTACGTTCTAATTATAGGTGCTTGTGATATCTCTACCTACCTCTAGGTAGGTTCATCCTATCCTTGGTGAAACACCGGTGTGCGCTACACCTGCGTCTTTCTACTAAAGTAAGTACGATATTACTTATACTTATTGAAAATAATGTTGTCGTTGAATCAAACTGATCTCCTCTCCCATTACAGCATATCAATTCTCTTCGCAACCGTAATTTTAACAGCGTTGCGTCTCATCAGCAGCAGCATTATCATCGCAAGACGTACGAATCCCTTCCACATTCACAAGATCTTGTCATTGCCTCGGGAAAGAATGACCATGTCCATCGCAGAGTCGACTCAATACAAGATAAGACCGTATAGACGCAGTGATCACTCGTCTCTCAAAGACATCTGCGCTCACGTCTACGGCGGCAGCGACTATTTGCCTCAAATGGCCGATTCCTACCTTTTAGATTCTACTTGCTCGTTTCTTTCGCTGACCTCACCGTTGTCCGCGGATGGCGACAAAATTATGGCTGTAGCAAATCTCCGGCGACTTCCCGCGCAAAAGATTGCATGGGTTGAGGCCGTGAGAACGCATCCCGACCATCGAAATCAAGGTCTCGCAACAACTATGTTGCGCTCGTTGGTAGACCTTGCGAGAGGAGAAGAAGAGACGATTTCTTCGCGCGATTTGGACACCAACAACAACCAATGCGACCGCTGCGGTAGTCGGAATCGGACCAGAATTCTCACTTGCACAGTCGAAAGCAACACAGGGATGCGAAGGACCCTCGAGAAGGTCGGGTTTGTCAAATGTAACACCATTACCACGCTTAATTTTTCAACACTTCGAAACCTCCCCGGATGGAAACCGAACAGCACGGAAATTCCAATACCTCTGATATCCGCCCTTGACCTGAACCACTTGATATCGCCTGCGGCCATAAGACTTGCCTCGTCTTCCCAATGGACTACAATTTACACAGAGGACGAATTGATATCCGCCCTTCGTCAATGTGAAGTCCACGGAAAGACATGCGGGTATTTACCGGGTTTGTATGAATACATTGTCCCAGGTCCATCGCGAGCAGATCTAAGACGTAGCCTTGAACATGGTTTGGTATTTACACTTGATATTGCTCCAGTTGGGAAAGAAATTTCTGGTTGTGATGAGTCATCGGACCCAAAAATAAACACGGGTAAAGCAATCCTAGCCTTTGTTGAAGATGAGAGAATCTCCAGCTTGAGATCAAAATGGGTCTGCTCCATAGTTGCCTACACTGCAATTGCATTCGAAGCAGCCGTGATGTACGCACATTCTCCGGGAGTATCAAAAATATTGTGGTCATTACATTCATCAACATCGGATATGACACAAAGTGGAACAGCACCCCCCTTTTGTTTGGTATTTGATGATGCACTACCTTTGGACGAAGGGACGTTAGCACACGCGTTACCCAGAGTTACGGATAGGTGTTTGGTCTTTTCGCACAATGACGACAATTGATATAGCACCGACGACAACAATCACTCCAAAGCTAACCCTAACGAAATGATGACGAAAGCATACGAATGCAGCAGAAATCGAAGGAGAACGTGAAGAGCACCCCAATTGCATTTTTTGAACGTCTTGTTTACGAACTACTATAACGAGGTCGAAACAAAGCATTTGACTCTTTAGTTTTCTCTATTTCACTATTCAAACGGCTTTTTGATTACAACGTCTCACCATAAAGTTATGATTTCTTCACTGACATGGTAATAAGTAATTCAATACGATGACAATTATTGAACTAACAACATCAGTAGAGGCCGCAACATTTTTTCAGCGGAACAGCCATTATGGCATTTGTTTTTCAATCAAGTTGATAACTTTTTCTAAGCTGTGTATCCCTTTGTTGAGATATAAATTATCTGGATCTGTGGATGCCCTTTTCTTGGAAAGGGACAAGACAGATCGCAAAAGTGTTCTCTTCTCAAATGTTGAGCATTTTGACTACGGAAACATACAATTCGATATAGGATGGTTGAGAATGAGAGCAATGCAAAGCAAAATGTGATTTGTCAGTAGCCTCACCAGTATACGATCATTTCTTGTAACAAATGATTCCAACAACGAAGCTGATAGAGAAAGCAACTTATACTTGTCTCGGTAAAGTTGACACACGTAAATCATCGTTTCTGCGGATTCAGTCGTCACAAACGTTGACATGGACGAGCAATGAATAGACACATTTGTCAATGTTTGCAGAATTGCATGAGTAAGATCCAGGTGAAGAGAACAGCGATTGCAGATTTTGATTATTGAACACAAAATGTGTTGAGCATTGACTTCAGCAAAATATTTGCTGCATTCAAAGGAATGGTGTGTTGTCATTTCCATCGTCCTGACTGCTTCCAACAACTCTGTTGTTTTGAAACTCTTTTTCAGAACTTCTAAAGCATCGCTCATGCGAGCAAAATCAAATGACAGCGATCGCAGTCTTGTATTCATCCGTTTCGTAGAAAGGGGTGTAGCAATACTCATTCGGCGCAGTGATGCCATTTGTTCTTTAGCTAACCTTCTAGCATGTTCCAAATCTGAGAGCCTCTTGACTTTTGACCTCGTCAATACGCCATGCTTACCAAAGTATATCTCTCCTTGGTTTGAATGTGATGATTTAGCCTGTGTTGTTGCTCTTCTTGGGTTGCCATAATTGTGATTTGCACTGGTACTCTCAACGGATGATTTGTAAAACGAATTCGGGTCTTCAAACGAAGTCTGTTTGTTTGGATGTTGAGATTCTAGGATGATTGGGCATGCATAGTGTTGGTTGTTTTCCTCCACATCGGCAACTGAAGTTTTTAGATGGTTGCCTGGATGAGTATCGAGTACCTGTAACGACGTACTATTCACATTCCTTCCAGTCTGGATTTGACTCATGAAAACCGGATGACACTCATCTGCTTCAAATGACTGCTCCGAAGATACATCGCTCATGACTGGACTCTGAACCCCACGTTGAACTCCCCTGTGTTCCTTATTGTCATCATTATCCATCGTGTCTACAAATGACTCTAACAAGCACTGTTGGTTTTGACGTTGGGTTTCACAACTAGTATGACATAATGGCAGTTGTGCTTTTTTCTCGTCATAAACACGTGAAGTTTCAGCAAGGTTGTGTGTAGTTTTAAAGAATGCGTCGTTCTGTAAAGAATCAACTGCTTCATTGTTGTTTAGCCCCTCAACAACTAGGTTTCTGCACTCGTTGTCTTGGGCGGTATCGTGTACCTG
Source organism: Cyclotella distinguenda (assembly GCA_036939455.1). Lineage (NCBI taxonomy): Eukaryota > Bacillariophyta > Thalassiosirophyceae > Thalassiosirales > Thalassiosiraceae > Cyclotella > Cyclotella distinguenda. The sequence continues at coordinate 8,776 of JALLPF010000297.1, read as the reverse complement.
TGAAGTATTTCCAATCCATCTGGAAGTTCTGTTCTTCGTGAAAGCCGAATGGTATTCAAAATATCCATCAGACAGTTCCGAACTTGAATCGTCTATCATTGGGTTACGAGTGTTTGGTTGCTCTTCACTCTTCTTTCGAATGAAGGGAACGACTGTCTTGTTGCTGTTATGATCCTTATTGTCGTATCCAGGATTAACAACTTTTATCGATACCTTACGGTCATCGCGATCGTTCATTCTTTTGACATGATTATTGCAACCGTCGTTTGAATCTTCTAGCAAATTATGCTGTTCTTTTTGATGTTGCGCGTCATACCTGGTTGGACTAAATGGTGCTTGAATTGTCTTGATGACTTCAATGGGATATGAAGGTTCAAGTACTTTTGCCTTCTCTAAGGAGATAAATGCTTCGTCGTCGTCAACTATCCCTGTAACTGAATTTCGGCGTTCACGAGCAAATGCAGGGCTTTCTTTTCCCTGAGCAATTATGAGAACTTGAAACGAACCACTATTAATAACGAAGTCATCCCTTTTGTACCTCCTGAAAGTGGAGGAACAATTATGAGAATCATCAGAACAATTCGACGATTTATCGACCATATCTCGACCCCGATCGTTAAAATACACGTCAAGATTGTTTCGAATACAGCGAACCGCGGACTTGTTTCCATTAAATTCTTTGTCACCCTTTAGTAGATTATTGACAAACGATTCACGTCTTTCGGAATCTTCCTCTGCAACAACACACACTGAGATTGGTCGTTTTAAATGATGAGTTCTACCGTCAAGTTGTGAGAATGATGACACATCATAATCATTTCTTCCATGATGGTCATCATCATCAGATAATGGTTCATCAGCAGTAATATTGTCATTTTTTTCATGCGAACTGAAAACCTTTGTTGCCTGATCTAGATCTATCTTCGAAAGGAGAGGAATACTCGATTGAACAGTTATCTGACTCTCTGCAGTAAATCCTGGAAATGTCTCTTGATAACTTCTTCCAGCCTTGGCTTTCGTTGAATGGCCAACGTCACGATCTGAATCTATTGTTGGTGCTTGATGTGTTTGCTGCTGCATCTGACTCATATGAGATTCAATTGATGTAGCAAGATCGCTATTTTCACAAAGGTCACTAATAAAATTGTAGGACGAAGTCGTCACGTCTGGACAAGCAATCGGCATTCGCGATGCTGACTTCGAATTCAATTTTTTTTTTAGTCGAAGATATCGACGAACCCGAATTTGCAATATGTTGATGCATAATGATTTCAGCAGATATAGTCGTCTTTCAATAAACCCTCTCCAAGTTCGTTGCAGACAAGTCGCGCTGCTGTTGGAACGACGCAGTGACCACAGACGAAAATTATTTCTGATTTTTAGTGCTGCATGTCGGTTGCGATTGCAAAGTATCCAGCTGTTTTCCATGATAGCATTGATGTAGATCTTGGCCGAATATTTCGTGGCAAGAAATCGACGCAAATTTGATTGTATCTTTACGGCAGCCGATCGACGTATGCTGAAATGTTTTTTCACCAAGTCACCTCGAATTGATGTTTGGATTTGTAAGACCGAGAAAGAAATCGTCGTCATTGCACGTTTTTCGAGCCAGCATCGCACAGCCTTCTGAATTTGCACTGAAGCCTTCCGTTGCCTCCAATACACGCTTTGCTTGATCAAGAGCCTAGCAATCTGCTGAGAGTTCCGTACATGCATCATGTCATGATTGTACTCTCTCCTTTTCCTGTATTCGAACCAATTTAACGCAATCTTTATCGATGATGATCGTTTTGAGATAAAGTCCTTCCGAGCGATGAATTGTCTCACTATACTCTGTATTGTTACAATGTCCATCAAGCAAAAACCAAAGAATATTTTAGCTTGATAACCTCGCCATATCCGCTGAATTATGGTTGATATGATGTTAAGGTGTTCAACCAACCTCTGAGCAAGGAAACGACGGACTACACTCTGCGATACGATGATGTCAATTATATCAAAACCAAAAGCAAGCTGCGTACGGTAGCCTCTCCAGATTCTCTGGATTTGGATCACCGCAGTTTGCATTTTCTTGAAATTTACACGTTCATGAAAGCCACGGTGAATCGATTGAATGTGCAGGGCTGCGTAGAACCTTACGGTTTTCAGGTTGATTATTTTGCGTGATTCGACTAAGCCAAAAAGCGCCTGTGCAGATTATGATAATTATTAGGGCGTTCAGATTGAGAAGGTGAGCTACATTTAATTTCTCACCTTCACCTCATCCTCACCCCTGTGGTTGTGTTGCGGGACCATCTTGTCTCGCAGAAAACATTTCTCCCAACACCACTGAAGGTATAAACGGAAGAATGACCTCACTGCCAGTTTTGACTCGAAATCTTTTGCGAGACCGTTCGTCACTGTAAACCTGCGAACGGCGCTCTGCACGATAATGACTTTATTGCGACTGGTATGATAGTGGATGACGCAACAATAGCATTTCCACTGTGATTGAAAGGTTAAAATTCCTCGTCGAACGATTTGATATGCAATTCGAATGAGGTACGACCGCCAATACTTTTGAATTAACCTGCAGGAATTGAACATGATCAACGATTCGACTGCATTCTTTGCGAGGAACATTCTGGATATACTCTGAATCTTAAGGGAAGCTTTGTGCTGAATGAGCATTTTTCTATACATTCTTGACGCTACAACCATTCTGGCAAAGCTCTATTACAATTCGTGGGCAATTGTGAGTTTACCCTTCTAGTCTTTAAGCATGGTCCAATTTATTCGCTCACTCACCTGGATACATATTACCTTGTCGTTTCGTCGTATTCTGAGGTCGCGCTGCCTTGACATCTGCTCTAAAACCGATGGAGCCATCAATGATCTTTTATGTCGAAAATACGCTTCCCTGTGTTGGGTCCATTGGGTAAATATGAAATTTGCCGCAGATCCTTTAATCCTTAATAATGTCCGGCGCTGGATCTTTCTATACCATTTTTGAATAATCTGAGTGGCTGTTATTTCTCTGGTTGTTTCCGTCAGCCTAGAGAAAAGGTACGAAATACAAAGTATGATGGATCGTTCAACCGGTGGCAGCATGAAGCTCTCCGAAGAGAACAAATTTGGGATCCCTCCCAATTCGTTTATCCGATTCATGGCCATTAAAAAATTGTCCCGCTGGGCCTGGAGTTTAACTGCCGGTCCATCAATAGATATTGAAAGAATATCTCGATACGGCAATAGAGTCGGATGATAAAAGTTAATCAAAAGGCAGAGACACTTTCCATCGCTAAAAGATGAAGTGAAATTCTCAACTGGCACATTATAAAAGGAGCAAACAGTCCGGCACCACTTCAGTAGTAGTGTTGTTATTTGATCGGACGACGAAATCTTCTCCTTCGACAAATTTGCCGCCCTCAAATTATGATACGTTTCCAAAGAAGAGACACCCTCGCCACGCTTAGTTTTTCTCCATCGCTCGATGTTCGCAATTTCCGCCTGGATGACTTCCTCGTCCAACATCTCCAAGTGAAAACGGGCGATTGTTCCCCAAATCAATTGAAGGATCCTCGGCCGATGAGCATCGACGATGTGAGCGGGTGTAATATCAGAAATATTGGAAACACCCGCAACCGCAAGTGCGTTGAGCGCCGCCCCCATATTGTGAATCCTATGTGCCCTCGATACGGCTGGAAGACGCATCATCGAGAGCACACTTCTCTTCGCGAGAATTTCCGCCATTTTAGCGAGACGTACTCCGTCTTTGAGATCGACAGCGAGATTGCGGACGAAATAGTCGTATTCGTCAAGGGGATTTTGGACGTGGGAGACAGAGATGCCAACGCGAGCGAGGTTGTGGACGAGGATTTCCTGACGTGCGAAACAGATTCGACAGAGGGAGGCGAGCATTTTATACGATGATTTGACAGTGGATTCTTTTTCGAATAGACAGGGATCATCGTTGAGGAGGCGGTTCGTTTTCGCACGGTCGAGAAATGTGACGAGGGTGAGAATCTTGGTAAGCGCGTGGTGTTGAATGTTGTCCCTCAGCTTCACTTCGTATTTTCCTGAGGGAGTTTTGCATCGACCTCCGGTGTATTTCTTGTGAATGGAAGGATCCGATAATATACGCTCCTCTATAATTCGTGCGAGACTCTGTTTGGAGGTGCCCATCTGATAACAACGGTTCGCATCAATAATGATTTGTACGGCATCATAAACCTCTCCCTAGAAAACAAAGGCCTCACCATGAATTCCTCGCCCCGGTCAATCCCCAACACAATCTTCAACCCAATCTTTAACCAGCGTCCCGTATAAGACATCAACAATCCTCCAACCTCTTCTCTCAGTGGCACATCTCCGAAAATATCCCTATCACTCCTCATCACCAATTTGCCCCTCCCAACCTCTCTATCAATAGCACGGCGAATCCCCCTCATGACATTAGAATCGTACAAAGTCACGGCTGAGTGATACTCTGCCCAACTCCTACGATGAAGGAGCAACGATCCAAAGTCCGGGGACTCTCGCATCTCCAAACGCGGAACCAAGAGTCCGTTAAGCCAGCCGCACAGGGCTTCGTCCTCCATAAGGATAGAGCGAGATGCGATGCTGAGTGGACTCGGACTTCGGTGATAGATTCGACGCAGTTCGGCCAGTCCGCCTCGGCCGAGATATATCCCTCTTGATGATGAGGTTTCGACGGCAGCGTTTGAAGCGTCGTGGGATGTGAGCGGACGGAGTCGAGGATGAATTGTCGTAGAGATTGTCGACCGCCGCGGCAATGCTGGGACTTTGCTATGGACCCGCGAGGCTGACGATCGATGGCGTTGGTTCGGGTGGACATTTTCCTCGGCGAAGACTGGAGACCCCATTTTTTGTGTTCGGGTGGTAGTGTCGGTCGCTCTTGCTCGATTAATGGTACATGACGACGGGCGACAACTGCCTACCTACAATAACATCATTATCATCGTCCATCGTCTACTTTTATCTCGTTATTTCTCCCTTGTTGATCGTGATCGAACCTTGCAGTTGTGTGCAGGCGATGTTGGACATGGCATTATTTTTGAATTTAAATTTTCGTACCTCCCTGTTGATCCATAATCTGTTTTACACGTTGTCAACAGCTATACCTAAAGAAAGCTGTAGCTACGTATGGTATTATTTTTTATTTTCGTTTCGGAAAGATACCGTGCGGCAGAGTATTTTGTGAGAGGATACAGGAGTTGATTCACACGTAGGAATCTATATGTTGACGGCGTGATTAAATATCTTCTGCCCAATGACGCCCTAATAAATGAGTTGTGGTTGCTGCGGTTCCGGTTGTTTCACCTATCCAGCCGAAGAAGATAAACAAGATCGAATCCAGTCATCAAGGCGAATCATACCATCGTCCGTCTTAATCTTAACACTAATCTCGTGCGCAACCATGAGATTATCTCCCGCCTCCTTCGTGCTTGCAGCAGCGGCAGGCGTGCTAGCCACCGCCATCCAACCAAGCGGAATCTTCTCACTGGCCTCCGCTGCCGAATCCGAATGCCCTGGAGGTGTCAGCCCCAACGCTGAAGGCGTCTGTCCAAACCCCGACATGGTAGACACTGACAAGGATGACGAAGATGATGACGACGATGACGATGAAGAAGAGGAGCCTCGCAGGTCTTCCAATCCTAACGCCCATAAAATGGAAGATGGAGAAGAGAAGCCTCCAACCACCTGCGAAACCTATCTTAAGTTGACAGGATTCAAAGACGCCGTCTACGAAACTCGTTCGTTCTTTCAGGAGGTGGCGTGGAGCGAGAACGCGAACAAGCCTGATGTATGCATGAGCCTCGATGATATCCTTCAAATTTGTAACTCCTACCGCCCGCATTATCACGAACCCTACGTTCACTTTCCCGCCGCCTATCTCAAGGAAATGAAACGCATCGTATTCATCGGGGGAGGAGACGCCATGCTCCTTCACGAATCGTTAAAGTATCCAAACGTGGAGCTCGTTTTGGGACTGGAGTTGGATCAGAAGGTGGTTCGTGAGAGTTTGAAACATTTTCGCACTCAGCCGCACTTTGAGGATCCCCGTGTTCAGTGGTGGTTCGGTGATGCTGCCAAATCTTTGTCGTTGTTGCCCCGTGAGTGGTTTGGCACCTTTGATCTTGTCATGGTGGACTTGAGCGAGACCGCCATGTCTATCAGTGTGACAGACGATCTCGATATCTTTGGGGCACTTTCCTTATTGATGAAGCCTGAAGGGATTTTTGTCAAGAATGAACTATATTACGGAGCGATGTCTAAGCTCTTTGATCACAGCGTCTTTGTTTACATGACGGACTATCCCATCCTGTGTGACCAGGATTGGGCCATGGGATCGAACAAAATTGATTTCTTGCACCCAGTCATCGACGGGGGATCGATGGAGAAGTACAAAGTTCGTACATTTGAATATAAACCATTGGATGATGAAGATGAGCACTACAAACTCATCAAGGACTATTCCCACAACGATGCCCGCAAGAATGGGAAGTGTCAATTATATGACGAAGAAGTCGAAAAGGCCAAGAACGGAGCAGTTGAACTCAAAGATCCTGCCAAACCTACTCGTTCAGCTGGTGTGCTCATGGTGGTGGAAGCTGATCGCGTTCTTGTTGGAAATTATACCGTGTTGGAGAATTCCATTAAATCGTTGTTGGAAGACGAAGACATGCATCCGCTTTCCTCCGCCGTCACCCACAGTGTTACCAACGAAGATGTGTCATCTGCATTCTTCATTGCCATGGAGGAGGGATATGTTGATGCCCACTTTTACCCCTCAACGTTCCACGTTGGATACGAAATTGTTCTATGGTCCAAAATTGCGAAGCAAGATGATATTTCACGTGCTATTCTTGCTGCACTAGGCGTAGAAAGAACATATGCCAAATTCCGTGTTATTCATGGTGGTATGCTTGGTGCAAAGAATTGGAAGCAAGATGTGGAAGCTGTTGGGCCCGTGAACAAAAACCTGCGAAATTGTGACGCGGAGGCCAAGGCTGCTGAACCTCAGATCGGACAAGGCCCCATTCCCACCGACGTCTTCAATGCAGCTGTTGGTGCGGGGACGTTAATGTTGCCGAAAAAGATGGACAAGGTCATCGCTGTCGTATGCGGCTCAAAGGATTGCAAGACTGTTGAATATCTTAGAAAGAACCCCAAGGTGGACAAAATCATTGCCATATACAGCTGTCCTAGTGATGAGGCTGAGCGCGTCAAATCGGACGACGAAGACATCCTCGCAAATGTCTACGTTTGCTCTGACAAAGATCTCAAAAAGTCCGCCAAGACTGAAGAGGGATTCAGTTCAGTGATTGTCGACCCTGCAGCACCTGCTGAATTTGTGAATGAGATGCAGCAAACGTTTTGCAAGAGGGGAGACAGTTCAGTACAGAACATGCTCCTTCGAGCCCAAGTCACTTTCATGACATCACTTGCCAACGAGCACGAGGAACAATTCTACAAAGGATGTGTTCGTGGCCTCACGAAACGCATGGTGCGAAGTAGTCGCATTATTATTGACAAAACGGCTGAACTTGGGGTGATTGGAACTGCCAACCCTGGCTTCGTCAAGCGCGTAGTTGCACTGTCAGAATCAATTGAGAGTAAAACTGGCGTGCGTACCATTATCGACAAGATGATTGGTGGACCAGTTCAGCAGCAAAAGCAGTACGACCCCGAACATTATCCACCAAATGCGTATGATGAGCGAGACGCATTCAGGCAATACACTCTACAGAATCCTATGGCATCGCAGAGTCTTTACCAACTTCAAGTGAATGATGACGACAAAAAATTAACGGCATCAATGATCAAAGATGCTCTCGATGCTGTCATTGTTATCAATCCCAATTTCGCTCAAGCGAAACGTGTTGACTTCAGCGAAGAAATTGGTGACGGTTCTGTGAGTGCTGCTATCCTCGCCGACAGCCACATCATTGTAACTTGGGACGGTGCAGGACGGGTGACAGTCAACTCAATGACTCATGGCGAGACATACGAACCTATTCCTCCTAATGACGAGGTGCCCGATATGATTCTTTCCGAACACAAGAACAAAATTATTGACGTGTTCATGAACAAACTTCCATACTCCACATCGATTTCTGTTCGAGAACAAATGCCACGGGGATCTAACCGTGTCGTTAACTTCAAGAAAGACATCAATGCAATCCCTGGCTGCACTAATCACTTCGAGCTCTGTATGGACTTCGCCAGGGATGGAGACTGCGATGATAAGGACGAACAACCCTGGATGCAGAAATATTGCAGTTTGAGCTGTGGTACTTGCGACAAATTCCAACCCAAGTTGAAGTAGGCGATGATCATAGGAAGATACACTTGACATTTGACTGATATTAATTGTTATAACATGGCGCAACTTTAGTCTGGAGTAATGAAAGAAATGAAGATAACCAGCAATTATTTGATAATGCTAGATCTATCATCGAATGTATACAGCGATGAAAATGGCGTGATGTGATCCTTGGCATGCTATCCTTGTCTCAATAGTTCTGGCGGAGCTGCTCCATGAGAATACAAAAATATCATGTCACGAGATACCATCTTCTACGTTTTCTCATATAATGTCGTTCCCAACGTTCGATCCTCTTTTCGGAAGGATCGCCCTTTGGGAGCTTCCCTTTTCTTGCAATTCCTCTATCTCGACTTCATTGTCGATCAAGCAGAATTCGATATTCATTAAAAATTATTTTGAAAACAAACTAATCACAACGAGTGACCAAAACGTACCTCAAGCCAT